>AWOL01S0025924.1:239640-270730 GCA_000715115.1 Nicotiana otophora | reverse complement strand
TAATATTTACTAATATTGTCTCCCTTTACTTTACATCTTTCTTCTGGATTTAATGGTGTTCCTGTTTATCCTATGATTATTGTTGTGATACTAATATTGTCTCCCTTTTTGCCTCTTTTTACCTCTTTTGTCTTTTTGTTTTGTTTGAGCCGAGGGTCTTTCGGAAACAGCCTCTCTACTCCTTCGGGGTAGGGGTAAGGTCTGCGTACACACTACCTTCCCTAGACCCCATTAGTGGGATTTTACTCGGTTGTTGTTGTTGTTGTTGTTGTTGTTGTTGTTGTTGTAGCTTCATACGATATATAAGGGAACTTATATTTGTTTTAATATTATATAATTTCTCTTCAAGGTCATAAAAGATCTTTATACATAAATTCAGGCTCGATGTTATCCTCAAGAAATTATTGACTAGAGAAAGGCGGAAGCCGAAGAGGACTTGAAGAAAAACTACCATCATTTATTTGAGGAAGAGGCATGTAACTGTTTCAAGTTTTGAAAAGTTTTCCTACCTATATATGTACAAGTTTTGATAGCTATGTGTGATCATGAGTGACCTGGATTTTGGGTTGTAGTTGGATAGCCGTATGGGCTATAAATGATTGAGATTTGACATGTTGAAAATGTTGTGGTTTCTCTAGTTCCAAAGGAGGCATTATAGAAATTATAAGAAATTTAAAGTGTTGAATAAATTTTGCATTTTAGGTAAAGTATGCAAAATAGACAGAGAGCTAATGGTAGGAGTTTTAACTTTAAGTGACTCATTCGACATTCGAGGACGAATGTCATATAAGAGGGGGAGGTTGTAAAGACCCGGAAAACGTTTGCTAAGTATAATGTTCTCTCTCAAGCTCTAAGTTGGAAAAAAAGGTGTGTGAAAAGATATGAAGGTATAAAATACATAAATCTTATATTTATAAGATTGCATAGATGGTTATAAGAGGAGAGGAGTAAATTGGAACACATTAGAGATATTTAAGGGATGAACATGACCTTAGCAGCACATGACTTAAGTTTTAATGAGAATATATATCAATATATAATAAATTGAGGTTTGATATATATATCAAAACAAAGCCCTTGAAGTCTAGTTTCTAACACATTAAACCATTTGTCATTTCGATGTCCCTATACAAAGTTATAGGCGTTTTACTAAATTTTGTCCGGTCAGAAAATGGGCCGCATTTTGGGCGCCAGGCGCGAATCGAAACGCCAAACTCAGAAGTAAAATTTTTCTGGCGTTTTGGGTGGCGCTGGGCACGGACCGTGATGCCAAAGGCATGAAATTGAAATAAAAGAGACAGGAAGAGAGAAAATAGCCTCATTCTTTAAAGATCAAACCTCCCCTCTCATCCTCAAGTCATCCAACAGTTCTCAGACTACTTAAGGTGAGTTTTCAATGCGATTAACATTAGAATACTACTTCCAAACATCAATTCTAACAATATTCTATCTCAAATTCACTAGATTCTAAACAAGAACTCAAGAACAAGGTCTCTCCACTAACCTAAGGTTTCACGATTCAAGGTAAGTTTCATAACCTCTTTCAACCACTATTGTTAAGAGGTTTATGGTTGATATTTGCTCCTATAAACTACTACAAGAACTTAGATTAATGATGAAACCTAGAAGGAGAGAATCAAATCTAGGGTTTCTATATTTTGAAAATCTTGGAACTTCTATTATTGATCTTTAAATTAACTATGTATAGATTTGTTTGGTGAGTTGAACCCATTGGATTGGAGCAAACGAAGGTATTCAAAAGCAGGTAATCAAGGTGAGTAGAGACAATGCTTTTACTAAAGTTGTCTTCTCACAAAGATCATGCCATAAGTTATTGTTAGACTGTATAGGGTGTTAATGTGGGCTCTGAATGGAACGAGTGAACTCACATTATCCATTAGAATTGTAGAAAAGATCTTAGATGATTATCATGGTTAGTAACTCAAGAATAGATGTTCCATAAATCATGTCTCATGCATCCATGACTTGCATATATTTCTTTAATGTATAAAATATTAAAACTTCTTTTACATAATTTTATGGAACTATTTTGATGAGAATTATGTAGATATATCATTTGTTTTAAATTTTGTGATACAAGAATCACTCAAAAAAGTATTTTGGGAGTTTCCTTAGATTTCTGAGAAGGGTTCATAGCCTTTAGTGGTTTATGTTACCCCGAAACTACTCATGCCAGAGTAGGAGATTAGTGTACTGTTGGTTCAGGCACAATGATAGAAGTGCCCTGGTAAGGTACAAGAACGCGAGCATGCGAGAACCTTGAACTATGAGGCACCACAGGAAAGGGGTCCAGGCGATCGGGCTGGGATCGTCCACCATACCGATCATATGGTGACATTTTCAGAATTAGAATCAGAAAGAATGTCAGAATCAATGGAACTCCCTAGCAAAGAAAAGAAAAGAACAGAAAGCAAAACGCCTTGGAAAATTTACAAGGATTGTTTCAAGAAAGTTTATATATCTATTGTCACGACCCAAAATCCATTAAAGGTTCTCATTTTAATACTTCTAAAATCATATTTCCTTCAATTAAATGGTAAAATATGGAATTTACAAAATAAATAATAATGTTTTTAACAATTTCAATACAGGACAACCCATAACCACCCCAAAACCCGGTGTCACAAGTGCATGAGCCTCAACTAGGAATGTAAAATAAAATACAACATATGTCCGAAATACAAATTCGGACAGGAGAAATATAAATACTCTGAAGGAAACTCTGCTGGCTGCGGACTCGTAATGTGGAATGCAGCTCACCTAAGTCCCCGCAATAATCACACCTCTGCGCCCACACGACCACTAGACATATATGCACCTGCACAAAAATGTACAGCATGTGTAGTATGAGTACGTAAATCAACGTGTACCCAGTAAGTATCCTGCCTAACCTCAAAGAAGTAGTGATGAGGGGTCGACTTCGACACTTACTATGGGCTATAAATATAATATCAATGATATAATTAAGCATGTATTACGTAGGACGGCTGTAAGCTCAATATCATGAAATAAGTAAACTATTCTTTTGTTAATAAGAAATTTCCAAATTTATTTTTCATCATTTATCATTTTGTATCTCTGGCCAATGAAAAAATAACAATTATCATAAATTCCAAAGCAAGCAATTCAATCATGTGCAAATCATGTCGAGGTAGTACGGCCCGTTCCAACATAAATATTTAAACTGTGCACTGTCGAGGGTCGAAAGGCGCGAACCATAGATGCATCTATCTGCTACCGAGGCGTTCGGCCCACTCCACGAAAGAGAAAACACATTAAACAACCAATTCAAGATTTATTAAGGGGCAAAAATTCCAAGAATTTCAAATTCCCATTTAACGGTCAAGTAAATGAAGTTTAATCTTTTTATAATTCCTTTATTGAGTTTTTAAATGTTTTAAACAGTTAATTTAACAAGTAGGGCACAACATCGCAAGTACAACATGATATGGGTCCTAGACTACCCGGACATAAGCATGATAGTAGCTACGCACAGACTCTCATCACCTCGTGCGTACGTAGCCCCCACAAATAGAAGCACATAATGATTTGATTCACCTATAAAGTTAATTCCCTCTTACAAGGTTAGAAAGGAGACTTACCTCGCTCTGCAGTTCCATAGCCGCCTCCCAAGCTTTTCAAACATCTCAAATCGACGCCCAACGCTCCAAAACTATTCAAAAAATGTGCAAATCCATAAATATATAATCTAATACTCATTATAATTCAATTTACAACAATTTCCAACTCCGCTCGAAAAGTCGATAAAAATCACTCTCGGGTCCACGTGCCCGGATTCTGAAAACTTTCAAAGATAAACAATACCCATAGCATTACGAGCTCAAATATATAATTTATTCTCAATTTCATTCCCAAATTCGTGGTCAAAATCCAAAAATATAATTTCTAGGTTTTCTACCAAAACCCCCCATAATTTCTACTAATTTCCATGCTTAAATCTTTATACAAACCATGTATTTAACTTGCAATGAATGGGAATAACCTACCTTGGCATAGATGATGAAACCCCCCCCACTTGAAACTCTCCAAAATTTCCCAACCAAGTGAAAAATGGGAGAAAAATGGGCCAAATCCCGTTTTAAAGGAAACCTCACTGCCCAGCTCGAATTCTCGCACCTGCGGTCACTTGATCGCTTCTGCGGTTCCGCAGGTGCGACAATTATTTCGCTTCTGCGGAGATGCCCCCTAGCCGCTGCTTCCGCCTCTGTGCCTTCCCTTCTGCAGGTGCGGTCTCGCTTCTGCGGCGAGATAACTACATCTGCGGTCTCAGCACTGCCCAACTAAAATCGCACTTGCACCGCCCATGGATGCTTCTACGGCTCCGCACCTGCGGCCAAAACCTCGCAGGTGCGGTTACACCAGATTCCAGCTGCCTCATCATTCCTTTAGTCCAAAAATTGATCCGTTAACCATCTGTAATCCATCCAAGGCCCTCGGGACCTCAACCAAATATACCAACACGTCCCAAAACACATTACGATCCTAGTCGAGGCCTCAAATCACGCCCAACAATATCGAAACTACGAATCACCCTCCAATTAAAACTTAATGAACTTTGAAATTCTAAACTTCTACAATCGATGCCGAAACCTATCAAATCACGTTTGATTGACCTCAAATTATGCACACAA
Organism: Nicotiana otophora; assembly: GCA_000715115.1. Taxonomy (NCBI): domain Eukaryota; kingdom Viridiplantae; phylum Streptophyta; class Magnoliopsida; order Solanales; family Solanaceae; genus Nicotiana; species Nicotiana otophora. The sequence goes on along the minus strand of AWOL01S0025924.1, from coordinate 266,057 downwards.
GTCATAATTGACATTACGGACCTACTCCAACTTCCGGAATCGGAATTCGACCCCGATATCAAAAAGTCCACTCCCGGTCAAACTTCCCAAAACCTTCAAATTCCAACTTTCGCCAAATGACCTACGGACCTCCAAATCTACATCCGGGCATGCTCCCAATACCAGAATCACCATACAGAGCTATTCTTAGACTCTGAATCCCAAACAGACATTGATAACATTGAAATGCACTTTAGCTCAAATCCATGAAATTCTTCCAAAATGCCAACTTCCATAATAGGCACCAAAATGCTCCCGAGTCATCCAAAACCAGCTCCGAACATACGCCCAAGTCTAAAATCATCATACGAACCTGTTGGAACATTCAAATCCCGATTCCGAGGTCGTTTACTCAAAAATCATACTTTAGTCAATCTTTCTAATTTAAGGCTTCCGAAATTAGAATTGTCTTCCCAAATCAACTCTGAACTTCCCGAAATTCACTTCTGACCACGCGCACAAGTCATAATACCTAAAGTGAAGCTTCTCAAGGCCTCAAACCGTCGAATGACGCACTGGATGTCAAAATGACCGGTCGGGTCGTTACATTCTCTCCCACTTAAACATACGTTCGTCCTCGAACGTGTTAAGAACTGCACCAGAGTTGTCCGAAATCATTGTTTAATACCTCGTGCACCTACCCGTGCTACCACAACCTAGTTGACCATATTAGCTCGAGCAAATATGAAGATTCTCCTTTTTATTTAGTCAAATTAGCCTTAGAGCCAAATTCTAACATCTGAAATCTTCTACCACGTCTGTTTCCAACATACAAACACCGTATCCATCACTACACGATGCACCAATACATGGTTGCATACCTTTACTGAATTCATACCATGCACCGTGTAACTCACATGACCATAATAACATCCTCTGACAATGATAGTCGAAATCCCACGAATCCGATGCCCACACGCACCTCACGAAGCATATAAGCCCAGTTTCAACTCTTGCAATACTGCCACAACAGAAGGGATGTGTAGAAATTCATAACCAACTTCCGAGTCGACAAATCATTGAGTCCCTCCTCCTGACAAGGACCATTACCCCATTATGAACTAAATAATGATATTCGTTTTTTAATATGCCTCATATAATCCGATCGCATTGATCCCATGTCCAATAATCTCGTCTCACCCAGTATAAGTTGTTCCGGCAATAAGCCACCACAAACACTACCAAAGTTCTCATATGATGCCACCATGTGCCAACAATCCACAAACTCGCATGTGATACATAAGGAAAAATGAACTCCGGAAAGAACTGCTCAACCCACATGACTAATTAGACAACTGAAAAGATGTTATGAACCTTCCTCAGAAAATGAGAAGCAAAACACACAAAAATAGGTGCAGGGAACTGTACTCAACATCACACTGTTGCGGCCTGCCACCCGATCTGACCATGATACCCGTGGGGGTGTGCCACCCGATTCAAACAACATACCCGTGGCGACGTGCCACCCGATCCAACCGTATACCCGTGGCGGCGTGCCACCCGATACACATGACAATAAATAGCGAAGTACCCATCAAACCAAAATGCTTATACCTACGAAATACCCGAATGTCAACCACAAGCACGCCAAGTGCACAGTACAATCCATGGGAAGACAGATAGCACCACATACTACAAAACTCGAGCACGACTAAGGTGTAATAAATGACTTGCATCTCGGGAGCCATCCTACTCATATAACATCACAAACTATACGGGATCTCAATACGAGTGCGAATAAACAAATTGCCTCACAACCCACATGGCACAATAGAGACTACACGGAAAGGCCGACAACAGAAATATCATCCAAGGGCCGAAGACCCCTTTGAAAACAACGCAATGCTGAAATGAACACATCCGGCCTGATATAGAGCCCTCATTCACATTTAGATCCATCCACAGACCTCAAGCCGATTCTGATCGTACCGCACCGAGCTAATAACCTTTCAAGGATCCACAATAACCCTCTTTCCCTCGACTCACAAGAACAACCGTCAAATCTGAAACAAACTTCCATAGTCCGTAACCAAATGAACCGAGCGCCCTTCAGGCATAAATACCCACATTAGCGATAGTACCACAATCTTCATATTTAGCTTTAAATCTTTAATCAATCAGGTGACTACATGTCACACTTATACAATCTTCCCGTGGGATACACTCCCACGACCTTCCACACCAGGTGACAAGTCTTCACATCCATACCACCGTCCACACTAATGTTGTTAAGCAAATCAAAAAGCCGCAAATCAGTACACAAAGCCTCTTACACATGACACCGATCTCAGGTGATGCTAACGACAATACCAGCTGATTGTAACCACCTGAATTCTTCCCTGAACATCCGAGCTCGTGACATTTTTGTCAACACCGAACTGCAACCTTGATCATCATCTTCCAATTCCACATGCCGCTCGCTGCACCTAACATGCCAATACGTGAGAGTACCAGAATTTCCATAATAACCCCTGATCCACTAATAGGATAAACACTTCATCATATAGAAACCTTTTACTTAGCTCATTTCAGAAGAACCAATGCAACACGCAACTAAATTGCCAAATCGCAGAAAATACAACCTCATGTCGTAAGCTAAACTGCCATAACTCTTCCGTAAATCCCTTTACACAACAAATCCATACAAATTGAATACCTCCCAAATCAACCAAGTTGTGGTGGCACTCAAGCCCAAGTGTACAACCACAAACTACATGTATAACTTCACGCTGGAGAAGCTGGTCACTGCCATAACCGTGCTGATTGAACCATTACCAACCGAGCCACTTCTTCTAATTTACTCCGGATTTGCCTTAGGAATAATAATAGCTCCATTTAAAACATAACGAACCCAATTCCGCACTCATCCTGAGTGACCTTATTTCATGAAACACCGTTGTCTCCAAATCCCATGAACCATCTCCTACCCTCCTTATGCAGATATTCACATCTTCAACTGGTACACCTATTCTGAAAATCCCTCTATGAATCCGAAGTTATTTTCTCCCATTCCTCCAATGCCACATCGCAGACAGAAGATAATGTAGAACACTCTAAGCCACTTTTTATAATCCACTGCAGAAGCTTAGTACTTAACCATACTACTGGCTCGAAATTCTTAGGCACTGCACTTTGAATCTTTAAACCCACTAGAACCATTATTGAGAGTCACCCACTATGACTTGTTCCCAATTATGATCAAACTCCAAGGCCCTGCTAGCACATGAACACCTTCTTAAAGAAGCACTCGGGTGACTCACTTTCCTTGTACATCACATCTACACGAAGCATAAACTCTGAGTCTTCCCAATGCCTGAACATGAAGCGATAAGGCCAATTGTAGCACACATTCATCAAATTCTTGGCTCAAATCACCACTGATGTTCTCTTTCCTTAGTCGTAACAACCCACCAATATGCCGATAACCAGAAACCTCACAAGTAGACAACTATGCAATCCAATTGTAGGCGGTGGGGCTCTCCCACTTAAGCTTGAAGCTACCATTACATAACCATGGAGCCTACCAAGATTCCTTCTTCCTCACTGACATGACCTCGCACAATCGACCCGCCAAATTCCTCGAAATCCTTATGTTAACCATTTCATGAACGCTCTAAATCACTAGCCATATTTACATATTCGACCTCTTACCGGATAGCCAGTAAAATTCTTCGTATAAGCTTCATCAACACCACATAACAGTTAACCTGCTCGCCGGAAATAACCCACTTGTGGAAATTCCATGTTGTCATCTTCCAACAACACTGCACCGAGTACAATTACCACGAAACCAATAAACCATCCTGAGCCCGTGGTCATTCACCGGGTGTACAAGTCCATTCACTCCTCATGGACATCAACTAAAGGTGCAACAATACATTCCAATCCAAAGTCATGCTGTATCCTTCTTCATACCATGCAACTTATTTCCGTCGTATCCAACCCTTCTCCGTATAGTAGCCAATATTCCAAATTAAGCTCATAGACTTGGTCACTACCCACCATGAATCCAAAATCACTCTAACTCCCCCCAAGGTGTGTGGCTATCCTACCACAGAACCCACATGCTACTCTGCCACTCTCTCACTTTGGTCAAACCCTCTCCTTTAATCAACTACTCGACTTCTGCTTCTCACACTTGGCCTTCTAGAAACTTAACTGCGACAAGATACCTCCCATATTTCTTTCCTCATCCTCCGTTGCCCAGCTGTTGTCTTAAATCAAAAATCCGTCTCTATAGCACTTGAACTAATAGATCGCTACCAACTTTAAACCTCTCCGAAGATCATCCTTCTCGATCCATCAATAGTAGGAACACCGATTTGATCCTAAACCACTGCACTCCACGATCTCTGACAGCCGCTTCTCCAACACTGTTTCACAATACCCTGCCCCGAAGACGAATTGGAGAAGACTGTAACATCGGTGAACTTAACGCATTCAACAAGGACGATGACACCATATCATAGATTAAAATTCTACCACGCTCGAAAATACCAAGTCTTGTTACTCCATCAACCCAAACCTGAACATTCTTAGTCCGACTGCCTTTCCTCTGCCGGAAATAAAACACTGAACCTATGAATCACACATTGAGAAAAAAAAAACTCCCTTCAATTTATTCACTGCCCTTACACGTAGACAAGTATCCTACCATTGCCTTAATATTGTGCGATAACAACTCATGAACATCATAGCAATTGGTGCATAGCCCCAAAACCATCAGAAATACAGCTATTGAGCTGAGATGACAGAACATCCTTCCACGAGGCGACGACATTAGCCCAATCGAATACATAGGGAGAAACATCCTGCTCTACATCAGTAGTGCCATTAAAATTCCCCGATTCCAAATTTATAATAAGCGCTTCTCGTCGCATAAGATTGAATAGGAAGGAAATAAAGGCATAAGCCTCAAAGGAATCAAATCGCACGATGAGGAATCAAGAAGGGAAGTGATCCTATCAGCCCAGTAGCCTCTCGAAGATAAGTACAGATGTCTCCGTACCGATCGGCAAGACTCTACTAGAATCACTCATGACTCGTGAGACCTAAGTGAACCTAGTGCTCTGATACAATGTTGTCACGATCCAAAATCCATTAAAGGTCGTGATGGCATCGGACACCGCTGTCAGGCAAGCCAAAAATAAATACTTAATTTGGTTCTCATTTTAATATTTCTGAAATCATATTTCCTTCAATTAAATGGTAAAAGATGGAATTTACAAAATAAATAATAATATTTTTAACAATTCCAATACAGGACAACCCATAACCAACCCAAAATTTGGTGTCACAAGTGCATGAGTCTCAACTAGGAATGTAAAATAAAATACAACATCTGTCCGGAATACAAATTCGGACAGGAGAAATATAAATACTCTGAAGGAGACTCTACTGGCTGCGGACTCGTAACGTGGAATGCAGCTCACCTAAATCCTTACAATAACCGCGCCTCTGCACCTACACAGCCACTAGACATATCTGCACCTGCACAAAAATGTACAGCAAGTGTAGTATGAGTACATAAATTAACGCGTACCTAGTAAGTATCCCGCCTAACCTCGAAGAAGTAGTGACGAGGGGTCGACTTCGACACTTACTATGGGCTATAAATAAAATATCAATGATATAATTAAGCATGGATTACGTAGGACGGCTGTAAGCTCAATATCATAAAATAAGTAAATAATTTTTTTGTTAGTAAACAATTTCCAAATTTATTTTTCATCATTTATTATTTTGTATCTCAGGCCAATGAAGCAATATCAATTATCATAAATTTCAAAGCAAACAATTCAATCATGCGCAAATCATGCCGAGGTCGTACGGTCCGCTCCAACATAAATATTTAAATTGTGCATTGTCGAGGGTCGAACGGCGCGAACCATAGATACATCTACTACCGAGGCGTTCGGCCCGCTCCATGAAAGAGAAAACACATTAAACAACCAATTCATGATTTATTAAGCGGCAAATATTCCAAGAATTTTAAATTCCCATTTAACGGTCAAGTAAATGAGTTTAACCTTTTTATAAATACTTTATCGAGTTTTTAAATATTTTAAACAATTAATTTAACAAGTCGGGCACAACATCGCAAATATAACATGATATGGGTCCTAAACTACCCGGACATAAGCATGATAGTATCTATGCACGGACTCTCGTCACTTCGTGTGTACGTAGCCCCCACAAATAGAAGCAAATAATAATTTGATTCACCTATGGGGTTAATTCCCTCTTACAAGGATAGAAAGAAGACTTACCTCGCTCTGAAGTTCCATAGCCGCCTCCCAAGCCTTTCAAGCAACTCAAATCGACGCCCATCACTCCAAACCTATTCAATAAATGTGAAATTCCATATATATATACTCTAATACTCATTATAATTCAATTTATAAACATTTCCAACTCCGCTCGAAAAGTCGATAAAAATCACCCTCGGGCTCACGTGCCCGGATTCCAAAAGTTTTGGAAGATAAATACTACCTATAGAATTACGAGCTCAAATATATATTTTATTCTCAATTTCATGCCCAAATTCGTGGTCAAAATCAAAAATTATAATTCCTAGGTTTTCTACCAAAAAACTCACAATTTTTACTAATTTCTATGCTTAAATCCTTATACAAACCATGTATTTAACTTACAATGGATGAGAATAACTTGCCTTGGCATAGATGATGAAAACCCCCCACTTGAAACTCTCCAAAATCGCCCAACCAAGTGAAAATGGGAGAAACATGGGCCAAATCCCGTTTTAAAGGAAACCTCACTGCCCAGTTCGAATTCTCGCACCTGCGGTCACTTGACCGCTTCTGCGGTTCCGCAGGTGCGGCAATTATCTCGCTTCTGCGGAGATGCCCCCAAGTCGTTGCTTCCGCTTCTGTGCCTTCCCTTCCACAGGTGCGGTCTCGCTTCTGCAAAGAGATAACCACATATGCGGTCTCAGCACTGCCCAACTAAAATCTCACTTGCGCCCCTCATGTCTGCTTCTGCGGCTGTGCACCTGCGGCCAAAACCTCGCAGATGCGGTTACACCAGATACCAGCTGCCTCATCATTCTTTTAGTCTAAACATTGATCTGTTAACCATCCGTAATCCACCCAAGGCCCTCGGGACCTCAACCAAATATACCAACACGTCCCAAAACACATTACGATCTTAGTCGAGGCCTCAAATCACGCCTAACAACATCGAAACTACGAATCACCCTCCAATTCCAACTTAATGAACTTTGAAATTCTAAACCTCTACAATCGATGCCGAAACCTATCAAATCACATTTGATTGACCTCAAATTATGCACACAAGTCATAATTGACATTACGGACCTACTTCAACTTCCGGAATCAGAATCCGACCCCGATATCAAAAAGTCCACTCCTTGTCAAACTTCCCAAAACCTTCAAATTCCAACTTTTGCCGAATGACCTCAAAATGACCTACGGACCTCCAAATTTACATCCGGACGCGCTCCCAATATCAGAATTACTATACGGAACTATTTCCAGACTCAGAATCCCAAACGGACATTGATAACATTGAAATGCACTTCAGCACAAACCTATGAAATTCTTTCAAAATGCCAACTTCCATAATAGGTGTCGAAATTCTCCTGGGTCATCCAAAACTTGCTCCGGACATACGCCTAAGTCCAAAATTATCATACAAACCTATTGGAACCTTCAAATTCCAATTCCGAGGTCGTTTACTCAAAAATTATACTTTAGTCAATCCTTCCAACTTAAAGCTTCCGAAATTAGAATTATTTTCCCAAATCAACTCCGAACTTTCCGAAATTCAATTCCGACCATGCGCACAAGTCATAATACCTGAAGTGAAGCTACTCAAGGCCTCAAACCGCCGAACGACGCGCTGGAGCTCAGAACGACCGGTCGGGTCGTTACATCTATCTATTTTTTATTATTTGTTTTCAGAGAAGAAGAGAAAAAAAAAAGAAGAGAATTTTTATGAATGATGATAAGAAGAACTTTATACTAGATATATGAGTTGTTTGTTTCAACTTTTCATCAAAAGCTTTTAGAATTTTCTTATATCATGCATATATACTTCTTTCAGAGTCTCGTTTTAGCTTTAGTGGGAGGATTGCTTTACTTACTGAGTACTGCCGTAGTATACTGGCGTTCTCTCCATAGGAACCTACATTGATCTATGTCAATGTAGGCACAAATTTTGCAGGTAAGAAGGTTACGAGCTAGGATATTCTCCTCCCATTTCCAGAAGATTTGGTGAGCTCCATTTTAGTTCGTGGAGTTCGTTGATACCAAAAGTTTGTCTTATTATTTCAGTATTTCTTAAAGGCTTAATAGACAGAGTCAGAACAGAGTCGTGGGTTTCCACTTTGCATTACATTTCTTTTTCAATGTATCCAATATAATAGAATGAATTTCTTTTCAAAGTATTATTTCATTTGAAGATATTAAAAAAATATTTACTTGAAATCATATCGAATTGTGTTGAGATGCATTGCATAATAGAAATAGAACAGAATAAAGAAGACAAGATGGTTCGCTCGGTTAAGTTAAGGCACCGAGTGTCAGTTACGACTTGGTTAAAAATCGAGTCGTGACACTTTCGTGGGTCAATATGCCTGGTAAATTGGACATTAATGATATACATTGGCAAATTAATAGTTAGTTTATGGAATCCATATCTCGGTCTAGAGATTGATGATACACCTTTATGAAAGCTTATAAGTTTTCATGTGTAAACCCTGCATATGGATTTTGTATCCGTCACATGAAATAAGTTAAGCGAAAGTCTAAAAGAAATAATTAATAAATTAAATTGTCAATAATTTAATTTATTTAATTAGTATCTGAATCTTAAAATGGGGAGTTAAATAAGGTTTAATGGAAGAATTTCGAAATTGAATTGAGGAGTGCAATTACGAATTTTTAGTGGAATAATTCGTAATTTATTATGGTAGTATTAATTTGTATATTTCGAATTAAGTCCATAACAGGAAGCCTCGTTAATTAAATATTGCGGTCCCTGTTATGCACGAATAATTAGAAATTAAATGGAATTCTATTTCTTGGTAGAAAAGTGTAACGACCCAACATGTTTAGGAAAATGTTTTAAACCCTAAAACCTATGGCTATATAAAGGGGTTTTATTCCACAAGATGCCATGGCTTTTAGTACACGATTTTCCTAGGGAAAACTCGCTCATACGAGTTTTGCTAATTCCGGGCATTATTCGGGTCACACAGCAGAAGACCGTGGAACTGGAGGATGATCTCGTGGACAGTGGCGGAGGCAGCACTTCTGCTAAGAGGGTTCAAAAAAGGAATAAGTTAAAAAATTTAAAGAGATTGTAGCTAGTGGGAATGAAATCAAAGACCTCATAATGATTTTGAACCCCCTTGACCACTAAGCCATGCTTTTGGGTTGTGTGAAGTGGATTCAAAATATAATATGTAGAGGTAAAAATCAGATTTTGCCTTATATACACAGTATAATTTTTCGGTAAGGGGGTTCGGGTGAACACCCTTGCGCCCCCTGCTCGTGGATGGTTTTTACTCATGCTTGAAGATCTTTTCGAGATCGTGGTCACGCTTCAAGAGATAAGTATCGATTTTATATTTGATTAAAATCTGTGATTATGTGTTGTCTATATTACATGCAAGTGATCCTGGCTATTTGCTTCCGCTGTGTATATATATTTTCCATCAATTAGTATCAGAGCCTACTTGCATCTAAGTAGATAACAGATTATATATTCATATAGATATGCATATGTAACTATATGAATTGACTGTTTTCCTGAATTTGTTTTTAAGTTTGAAAAACATGGTTAAAATTTGATTTGCTATTTGATATCGTTTTTCATGTGTTCGTTAAATCTGAAACATGATAGTATAATGATATATAGTAAGAATGGAATCAGAAATATTTTAATCTTAAAAACAAAAGAAAAAAAAGGGGAAAAGGATAAGGGTAAAACGCTGCCGCTAGGGTTTACCCGAAGATGATGCGGCAGTGGTGAACTTGGTGTTTCGGATAAAGTGATTATAGTTAAATCACTGGTTTGGAAAAGTTAGTAAATACTTTCTTTTCCATATTTTGAACACAATTCTTGTCCAAATTTAACCTTGTAGATCGTGTGGTATTCTTGATTGAACTAGTAGAAAAGATTCCTTATTTTTGTGACTGGACCACATAACTAGAAGAAAGTCACAAGGAAAATAAGAGAGATATGGAAAAGAAAATCCTGAGTAATTATATCTATGTTTAACATTCTTGTCTTCTGCTAATTCCTTCAAGAATGTATACTTGATGTCCTTGTTTACGTGGCTAGATAACAGATTCCTATAACAGATTCCTCGTGTTTTTGGGTTCTAACATTGAAACAGAGCCTTTTGAGAAATCGAATAATGAGGAAATTTACTTCCATGGGAAGTACTGTAGGACAAGTAATTCATATGTTTATGCCTCTCTTCCGTAGCCACTAAGAAGGGTGACTTTTTCCTAGTTTCAGTGATTATACGAATATGTATAACTGAAAGGTATCCATTATATTAGCATATTTTCCTCTCATGTGAATATAATAATTGACAAGGTGGGTTGCTCTGATGGTAAGCACCCTCCACTTCCAACCAAGAGGTTGTGAGTTCGAGTCACCCCAAGAGCAAAGGTAGGGAGTTCTTGGAGGGAAGGATGCCGAGGGTCATTTGGAAACAGCCTCTCTACCCCAGGGTAGGGGTAAGGTCTGCGTACACACTACCCTCCCCAGACCCCACTAATGGGATTATACTGGGTTGTTGTTGTTGTTGTTGTGAATATAATAATGTATAATCAAGAATTTATGATAAATAAATAGGTATTATCGAGGTAATTTATTTATTGAGTATCAAAACTCTTAAAGTTTTATACATGTGCGATGATATAATACATGAATTGAGAATTTATGATTAATAAATGGTTATCACTAACTAAGGTGATTTATTTATTTGAAATTATTAAAAACTCTTAATAGCTTTATACATGTATGACTATATAAACACATGAATTGAGAGTTATAATTAATAAATAGGATCCACAAAAATGGTCTATTTATTTGAGTCATGAACAAATATACTCAATGTATCATGTGTAAATTGTCTTGGATCAGTGTATGCTAGTGGCGGAGTTTTTATCGACTAAAAGGGTATTTACCATTAGATACTAGTAACACTAACTTTATTCATGAGAAGAGATATTAAGGATCAAAATGGTGAAAAGTAATACCTTGGATTCTCATGTGTATAAAGCGGGAGAACAATTTGATGTAAGAGGAAATTTTGTGTATCTTACCCAAAAAACAAAAGACATAATCAATGTCATGTGCTCATGGAATAATTATAAGGATAATAGAAAGCATGATCATATTTATTTTAATCCATGAGAATGCCTAAAACGGTTAATCTCTGAATTTGGTCATGAATTTGGAGGTCATGAATTTGACAAATTTCGGTTGACCTGAAATTTAGTAGATCCATTAAAAACGACCTGGTGAGAAACACTTACTGTTATGCAATTAATCGCATTGTTTTCTGGTGTTTCGAGGTCTTTTAGATGGGGGTTTAAGCAGTTTATTGGATTAAATAAGCTTTAAATATGAAAAATTATTCTTTTTATATCGGTTTTATTTGTGTTAAATCTGGAACATGATTACACTTGATGATTTAACTTAATATGATATATGAAAATAATGTAAATCATATTGGTTGAATCTTAAATTCGCCTAAAAAGACTTATTCGAATTTGGTTTAGTTTTGGTGATCATCATCTCCAATTGACTTGAAATTTGATGGATTTATCGAAAACGACCTGATAAGAAATACTCACTATTGTGCAGTGAATTATGTCGTATTTCGGCAGTTCAGGATCGTTTAGATAGATTTTTTGGCGGTTTGCGGGATTAAAATGTGTTTTGAATATGAAAAGTCATTCTTTATGTCAGGTTTATTTATGTTAAATCTGAAACATAGTAACACATGTTGATTTGACATAATTGATATATGGTAAGAATTTAACTCATATTTTAAATTCTTAAAAATACTTAAAATCGTAACTTTTCGAATTTGGTCGCAGTTTTGGAGATCATGACTTTTATGATCTCCGATTGACCTGAAATTTGAGCTGTTTGGATGGGCTTTTTGTCACGACCCGGAATTCCCACCTTCGGGACTGTGATGGCGCCTAACATTTCACTTGCTAGGCAAGACAACACTAGAGGATTCTTTAAGCCAACTTTAGTCAATTTCAATAACAAAATCAATCAAACTAAATAGAAGCTAAAACTCAAATGTGGAATAACATAAAGCCCATAATATTTGATATAATACGGATCTGGAGTCACAACTCACGAGTTTCTAAGATTTGCTACAAACAGAGTCTGAACGTAATACAATTGTTCTGAATGAAAAGAAACAGTAAAATAAGAAAACTAGAAAGGGACTCCAAGGTCTGAGGACGCCAGCAGGTCTACCTTGTGTCTCCGATAAGGAAGTCTGGACTGCCGAGTCTCACGATCAGCTAGGGCCAGTACCAAATTCTGCATAAGAAGTACAGAGTGTAGTATGAGTACAACCGACCCCATGTACTCGTAAGTGTCGAGCCTAACCTCGACGAAGTAGTGACGAGGCTTTGACAAGATACTCACATAATAAACCTGTGTAAATAACAGTATATGTATAAGATAACAACAGATAAAATCTAATCATATACTATTGTGAGGGGGACATGCTAAAGGGGGTACAAGATACGAGAAATACAGCAGAAATGATAACCAACACAGTCAATATGCATTTAACCAGTGAAAACAATTAAGCATAATAAAGAAAATTACACAGCATTACCCTTCATGCTTTTACTCTCAGCCTCACAATGGAACAATGATACTGCATGATATCACCCTTTGTGCTTTTACTCTCAACCTCACAATGTAAATCAATAGATACGGCACGACATCACCCTTCGTGCATTAACTCTCATAACATGGCACGGCATCACCCTTCGTGCATTAACGCTCACAATATGGCACGGCATTACCCTTCGTGCATTAACACTCACAATATGACACGGCATCACCCTTCGTGCATTACACTCTCCCTTACCACATAACAATGAATAAGTAATAGCAGGGAGATAGAATCAACAAGAACAAGCCTTACTTCAACGATGGTTCCACAATACTAATCTCAACTTTGGAATCAATACTCAATTATCACAAAAAGCCCGTAAACACAGTAAGAACGATCAATTTTGTAAGTAACTAGTCTAAGCATGGATAACATGATCAAAGTAAGCAATATACTACAAGGAACAAGTCTCACCTACATGCTTTAACCCGACAACAACGCATAAGTACTCGTCACCTCACATATATGTTGTACCCAACATCTAAACATGTAGCAAATAGACAAAACAAGTCCTAATCCCTCAAGTTAAGGTTAGCCATAACACTTACCTCGCTCCAAAAGTTCTCTCAAAGCTCAATCACAACTTTGCCTCTCAAGCAAGCCTCCGAGCCAATAGAATCTAGCAAATTACCAACCAAACAATTCAAATTAAGCCTTAGGAACTACCCACGATTGCAAAGGATTCAATTTAGGTCATTATTGAAAAAGTCAACAAAAGTCAAACCCCGGGCCCGCTTGGTCCAATCCCAGAATTCGGACCAAAACCTGATTACCCATTCACCCCCGAACACAGTTATGTAATTTGTTTTGGAATTCGACCTCAATTTGAGGTCTAAATTCCCATTTTACAAAAATCCCTAATTCTATCCAAACCCCTAATTTCCACCTTAAAAACACAAGATTTTAGGTTGAAATCTTAGGAAATGTAGTGAAAGATTGAAAGAAACTAGTTTAGAATCACTTACCAATGATTTGGGAAGAAGAGTTCTTTGAAAATCGCCTCTAGGGTTTCTAAGTTTGAAAATTTGAGAGAATGAACAAAAATCCCGTCTAAGTCCCATTTTGATCAGTTGCAGATGTCGCATTTGCGACCTGGGGTTCACAAATGCGAACCCCGCAAAGGCGAAGAATCAATCCCAAATGCGAAGATCTTCACATCTCTACTTCCATCGCAAATACGATGAATTGTTCGCAAATGCGAACTGGCCATATTGCAAATGCGACCCATCGCAAAAGCGAAGACCTGGTCGCAATTGCGCAACTGGGTCTCTCCGCAAATGCGAAGGTTATTTTTGCAAATGCAAAAATGACAGGTTTGTTGCCATATCGCAAATGTGAGGCCTGACCTCGCAAATGCAAGATCAGAGGCGTGCACCAGAACTGAGACACACCAGCAATATTTTCTAAGTCCAATCCACTCTGTAGCGTATCCGAAACTCACCCGAGCCCTCGAGGCTCTAAACCAATTATGCACACAAGTCTAAAAATATCATACAAACTTGTTTGCGCGATCAAAATTCCAATATAACACCTAGAACTACGAATTTAGCATTAAATCAAAGGAAATTTTCAAGAAAACTCATGAACTTCAAATTTCACCACCGAACGTCCGAATCACGTCAAACCAACTTTGTTTCTCACCAAATTTGACAGACAAGTCATCAATATAGTATTCGACCTATACCGGGTTCCGTAACCAAAATACGGGCTCGGTATCCAAAAAGTCAAACATTAGTCAAATATTTCAAAGTCATTAAGCCTTTAACTTTGAAATTTCAACAAAGTACGATAACTCGGGCTAGGTACTTTCGAATTCGATTCCGAACATACGCCCAAGTCCCCAATCACGATACAAACCCGCTGAGACCGTCAAAATACAAATTCGGGTCCGTTTGCTCAAAACATTGACCGAAGTCAACTCAAATGGATTTTTAAGGCAAAAATGTCATATTTTCTCAATTTTTAACATGAAAGCTTTCTGGAAAAACACTCAGACTGTGCACGCAAATTGAGAAAGGCTAAAATGAGGTATTTAAGGCTTCAAAGCGCAGAATTAGGTTCTAAAACATAAGATGACCTATCGGGTCATCACATTCTCCACATCTAAAATAACCGTTCGTTCTCAAACGGACATAGAAAAGTATTTGGGCTGGTGAAAAGGTATATCCGACTCGAACTCCCACGCAGCTTCCTCGACGGGCTGACCTCTCCACTACACTCGGACTGAAGGATAACTCTTCCACCTCAACTGGCGAACCTTCTGGGCTAGAATAGCCACCGGCTCCTCCTCGTAAGTCAAATCTTTGTCCAACTCGACAGATTTGAAATCTAACACATGGGACGGATCGTCGTGATACTTACAGAGCATGGACATATGGAACACCAGATGAACTGCTGATAAATCCAGTGGCAACGCAAGCCGGTAAGCCACCTCTACCACTCTCTCAAGAATCTTAAAAGGCCCGATATATCTAGGGCTCAACTTGCCCTTCTTTTCGAACCTCATCACACCCTTCATGGGTGATATCCGGAGCAACACTCTCCCTCCAACCATGAATGCAACATCACGAACTCTATGGTCGGCATAACTCTTCTGCCTGGACTGAGCTGTGCGAAGTCGATCCTGAATAATCTTGACCTTATCCAAGGTATCCTGTACTAAATCTGTACCCAACAACCGAGCCTCCCCCGGCTCAAACCATCCAACTGGCGATCGGCACCGCCTACCATATAATGCATCATAGGGAGCTATATAAATGCTCGACTGGTAGCTATTGTTGTAGGAAAACTCCGCGAGCGGCAAGAACTGATCTCAAGAACCTCCGAAGTCTATAACACAAGTGCGGAGCATATCCTCCAATATCTGAATAGTGCGTGCTCGGACTGTCCGTCCGTCTGAGGATGAAATGTTGTGCTCAGCTCCACCTGCGTGCCCAACTCATGCTGTACTACCCTCCAAAAGTGCGAGGTGAACTGCGACCTTGATCAGAAATGATAGACACAGGCACACCGTGAAGACGGACGATCTCGCGGATGTAAATCTCTGCCAACCGCTCTGAAGAATAGGTAATTGCCAAAGGAATGAAGTGCGCTGACTTGGTCAGCCTGTCCATAAAGATCCAAACTGCATCGAACTTCCTCTGAGTTCGTGGGAGTCCAACAACAAAATATATACTGATACGCTCCCACTTCCACTCAGGAATCTCTAACTTCTGAAGCAAACCACCAGGTCTGTGATGCTCACACTTTACCTGCTGACAATTTAGACACCGAGCTACATATACAACTGTGTCCTTCTTTATTCTCCTCCACCAATAATCCTGCAGCAAGTCCTGATACATCTTGGCAGCGCCCGAATGAATAGAATACCGAGAACTATGGGCCTTCTCAAGAATCAACTCACGAAGTCCATCCACATTAGGCACACATACACGACCCTGCATCCTCAAAACTACATCATCTCCAACAATAACCTGCTTGTCACCACCGTGCCACACTATGTCCTTAAGGACAAGAAAATAAGGGTCATCATACTGTCGCTCCCTGATGCGCTCAAACAAGGAAGACCGAGCAACTATACCAGCTAGGACACGGCTGGGCTCCGAAATATCCAACCTCACAAACTGATTGGCCAAAGCCTGAACATCTGATGCAAGTGGTCTCTTACTGACTGGAATATATGCAAGGCTGCCCATACTCGCTGCCTTTCTACTCAAGGCGTCGGCTTGCTGCCTTTCTACTCAAGGCGTCGGCCACCACATTGGCCTTCCCGGGATGATACAAGATGGTGATATCATAGTCTTTCAATAGCTCCAACCACCTCATCTATCTCAAACTGAGATCCTTTTGCTTGAACAAATACTGTAGGCTCCGATGATCCGTGAAAATCTCACACGACACGACATAAAGATAGTGCCTCCAAATCTTCAGCGCATGAACAATGGCTGCCAACTCTAAGTCATGGATAAGGTAATTCTTCTCATGAACCTTCAACTGCCGCGACGCATATGCAATCACCTTGCCATCCTACATCAATACTGCACTGAGCCCAACACGGGATGCATCACAATATACTGTATAAGATCTTGAACCTGTGGGCAACAACAACACCGGCGCTGTAGTTAAAGCAGTCTTGAGCTTCTGAAAGCTCTCCTCACACTTGCCTGACCATCTGAACGGGGCACCCTTCTGGGTCAACCTGGTCAACGGCGATGCTATAGATGAGAACCCTTCCACAAACCGACGGTAATAACCCACCAATCCCAAGAAACTCCGGATCTCCGTGGCTGAAGTGGGTCTAGGCCAGTTCTGAACTACCTTTATCTTCTTAGGGTCTACCTGAATGCCCTTTGCTGATACAACGTGCCCCAAGAAAGCGACTGAATCCAATGAAAACTCGCACTTTGAAAACTTAGCATATACTGGTTGTCTCTCAGAGTCTGAAGTACAATCCGAAGATGATTCTCATGCTCCTCTCGACTGCAGGAGTAAATCAAGATATCATCAATAAGAACAATCACAAAGGAGTCCAAATAAGGCTTGAACATTCGGTTCATCAGATCCATAAATGTTGCTGGGACATTTGTCAACCCAAAGGATATCATTAGAAACTCACAATGCCTGTACCGAGTCCAAAAAGATGTCTTAGGGACATCGGATGCCCTAATCCTCAACTGATAGTAGACCGACCTCAAATCAATCTTCGAAAACACCTTGGCACCCTGAAGCTGATCAAATAAGTCATCAATCCTCGACAATGGATACTTGTTCTTGATGGTGACTTTGTTCAACTACTGATAATCTATGCACATCCTCATCGATCCATCTTTCTTCTTCACGAACAACACAGGTGCACCCCAGGGTGAGACACTAGGTCTAATGAAGCCCTTATCAAGCAAATCCTGCAACAGCTCCTTCAATTCTTTCAACTCTGGCAGGGCCATATGGTATGGAGGAATAGAAATTGGCTGAGTGCTCGGAGCCAAATCAATACAAAAATCAATGTCCTTGTCAGGTGGCATCCCCGACAGGTCTGCAGGAAACATATCTGGAAATTCACGGACAACTGGTACTGAATCCATGGTAGGAACCTCCGCACTAGAATCGCGGACATAAGCCAAATAAGCTAGACACCCCTTCTCGACCATACGCCGAGCCTTCATATAAGAGATAACCCTGCTGGTAGAATGTCCAGGATTCCCTCTCTACTCTAATCGAGGCAACCCTAACAAGGCTAAGGTCATTGTCTTAGCGTGACAATCCAATATAGCGTGATAAGGTAACAGCCAATCCATACCCAAGATAACATTGAAATCTACCATATCGAGAAGTAGAAGATCTACGCTAGTCTCAAAATTTCCTATGGTGACCACACACGAACGATAAACGCGATCTACAATAATAGCATCTCCCACAGGTGTGGACACATACACAGGAGCACTCAAAGAATCACAAGGCACAACCAAATATGAAGCAAAATAGGATGACACATAGGAGTAAATAGAACCCGGATCAAATAGAACTGAATTATCTCTACTGCAAACTGAAACGGTACCTATGATAACAGCGTCAGATGACTCAGCCTCGGGCTTGGCTGGAAAAGCATAGCATCGGGGTTGGACCCCACCACTCTAGACTATATCTCTAAGATGGCCCCTAACTGGTTGGCCTCCACCTCTAGCGGCCTGACCTCCACCTCTAATTGCCTGACCACCACCTCTAGCTGCCTGACCCCTACCTCTAGCTGGCTGAGCAGGCGGTGAAGCATCCGGTGCTAGGAGCATGGCACGAGAACCCTGATGTTGTGAACTGCTCGATGCACAAGGGAAAAAGCTAGCAATGTACCCCGAATCACCATAAGTATAACAGGACCTCGGCTGCTGTGACTGCTGACCCTGAAACTAACCATGTCGACCTAAGTAACCACCCTGAAAACTCTAGAGCGGAGGTGCACTAATAGGAGTTGGTGGTGCACTGTAGCCTAGCTTATCGGAATAAGGCATATGAGGGCCATGTCCACTTGAAGCATTGTGGGATGCCTGGAGTGCTGAATGAAACGGCCTGGGAGGATGGCCCCTGCCAAAAGTACCCCTTGCTCCAGAAGAGGTGCCGTAAAACCCACTGGAATGACGAGGCCTCTTATCAGACCCCTTACCTCCCCCATGTGTAAGAACCATCTCGACTCTCCTGGCAACATTAGCAGCCGTCTGAAAAGAAATCTCACTCCCGATCTCCTTAGCCATCTGCAACTTGATAGTCTGAGCAAGTACCTCAATAAACCTTCTCTCTCTCTCTCTCTCTCTCTCTCTCTCTCTCTCTCTCGCGGTAGGAACCAGAAGAATAACATGACTGGCCAAATCCACAAAACGGGTCTCATACTGAGTAATAGTCATAATTCCCTATTGGAGACGCTCGAACTGCCGATGATACTCCTCTCTCAATATGACGGGAAGGAACTTCTCAAGAAATATCTGAGAGAACTTGTCCCAAGTAAGAGCAGGCGACCCCGCTGGTCTGGTCAATACAAAATCCTTCCACCATCTCTTGGCGGAACCCGTCATCTGAAACATAGCAAAATTGACCCCATTGGTCTCAACTATCCCCATGTTCCGCAGAACCTCATGGCATCGGTCAAGATAATACTGTGGGTCATCAGAAGGAGCACCACTGAAGTGAACTGGAAAGAGCTTGGTGAACTTGTCCAATCACAATAATCCCTCAGAAGACATAGCTGGTCCATCACCGGCCTGTGCCGCAACAACTGGCTGAACTACTCTGACTGGCTGAGCTATTAGAGTCTGATACTGGGGAGTCATATGCTCCAGAGTGTGAGTAGCAGGAGTCTATGCTCCCCCTCTAGCCTGAGAGACAGCTGTTGCCATGGGAAATGTGCCAGTCTGGGCCACACTCTCCATAAGGCCCACCAAACGGACCAAAGCGTCCTGAAGTACTGGGTGGTGATGAACCCCTCCGGGACCTGAGCTGGTCCGACATGAATAGTCTGGGCTGGAACCTCCTTGTCAAACTCTACCTGAGGCTCTACTGGTGGTGGTGCTACTCGAGCTCTAGGCTGAGCTCTGCCCCTACCTCGGCCTCTGGCTCGGCCTCTGGCATGGCCTCGACCTCTACCCCTCGTAGGAGCTGCCACTGGGGGCTCTAGCTGCTGCGCAGCTGAAGATGCGGTACGTGTTCTCGCCATCTACGAGAGAATAATAGTAGGAGAGCTTAATTATAAATGAGTGAACAAAATCGCATGACAGAGAAGAATAGAAGTAAAATCTGCTCCTAAACTTCATAGCCTCTGGAAGATAAGTACAGACGTCTCCGTACCGATCCTCCAGACTCTACTAAGCCTGCTCGTGAATTGTGAGACCTAGGCAACCTAGTGCTCCTATACCAACTTATCATGACCCGAAATTCCCACCTTCGGGACTCTGATGGCGCCTAACATTTCACTTGCTAGGCAAGCCAACATTAGAAGATTCTTTAACCCAACTTTAGTCAATTTCAATAACATAATCAATCAAGCTAAATGGAAGTTAAAACTTAAATATGGAATAACATAAAACCTATAATATTTGATACAATACGGATCTGGAGTAACAACTCACAAGCTTCTAAGATTTTCTACAAACAGAGTCTGAACGAAAACACCACCGGATAATATTCTGCTATCGGCAAGATAGAGGTTCAGAGAAGCTGCAATCTAGAGAAAACACCACTGCTGCCCGCATTTACATTATGCGGCCGCAAAGTTATCAGACGCGAATGCGGTGGAAATTCTGCTGGGAGCGTGATAAAAGGTTCAGAGACATGGCAAGTGAAACCTAACTGAAGAACGCAGTACGCGAACATAATACGTGGTCGCGATTGAAGCTAACGCAGACACAAATGTATTTATGCTGTCCACAAAACCTAGTCCAGTCCAAGCCCAGTATTGAAGAAACGCGGACCGCGCTTATTATTATGCGGCCGCAAAAGCTCAAGCGCGGACGCGGTCAGAATTACGCGTCCGCGAATCCTCCGCAGGGGCATTGTTTTCCAGAAATTTCAGTTGTGTATAAATAGATATTTTTGGCATTTTTAGGTCAAGTTTTGTAGAGCAGAGCACGTGAACGGCTGGTTCTTCCCCTTTTGGGCAATTTTATAATAGATTTACCTTCAAACTTTAGATTTTCATCTTGTACTTTAATATTATGGCTTATATTTCATCTTCACCTTTGATTTCTGATGTATTCATGAGTAGCTAGACCTCATAGCTAGGGTGGTGACCCAATGTAGTGTGGGTATTTAATGGGTCTTGAATTTTAGGGCTTAATTATTTATGGGTTAGTGATATTTAGCCTAATTCATGCTAAAATTGTAGAATTAGTGGTTGCAAATACTAATTCATGCCTTTATGACTTAGCCTCTTCTTGAGAAAGAGAGACTATGTCTAGAAAAATTAGGCTAACAAGGAATTGGGGTGAACTCAAGAGATTGATAGCAACGATTAAAGGGTTAAACCTAGAAATAGTAATACCCGACTTGAGCCAGTTTTATTTGGATTGTGAGAACACCCATTTGGGCTTGAGAAAGCCAAATCAGGCAAAGTCACTCAAACTACCAAGAGGTATAGAGTGAGCACTTACGTGTGATGGTTATATCACGACCCCAATTGTAACAAGCTTGTCCTAAACTCTTGACATCCATTAGATACTTATCTAGGCGGAAATCACTACCCTAGTGCCTTTTAACACTTGAAATCTTTCACAAAAAATATTGTACTTAGCTTACACTTGGCATACAATAGTATAACATTAGTATATAATCAATCAAAACAATGTTTGGAAGTGCAATTAGAAACAACACGCACATCTAGATTAGTTAGATACCCGACTCCAAACCAAATTAACTCCCTGTGGAAATCGATCCTGACCTCATCGGGTAAAACTGCATCGACCATTCTTTGCTACTATAGTGGTGTAGGTTTTGCCACGATTACTTTTTGGCGCCGTTGCCGGGGAGTTAGACGGTGTTGATTATCTATCTAACTATTTTTGTGTCTTTTTTTTTTCTTTCCTTCTGCTTTTCTAACTTTTGTGTATCTATCGCTTAAGGAACCAAATGGCTCATAATGATGCTCTCGTACATATTCTTCCGGGGGAGGAGGTAGATGACAATGGTGAGGATGAGGTTAATCTAGAACCTCAAGTCCAAAGAAGAGGCCACCAGGCTAATGACAACATTCCAAACCCTCCCCCACCTCCTCCACAGGCAGCACACCAGGTGCTACCCAACGAAGGTTATGCAAGTGCAATTGTCCTGCCCTGGATTCGGGCGGGCAATTTTCAAATTACAAATGTCATGCTGACCTTATTGGAGCAAAGGGGCTTCTTCACTGGAGCTCCTCATCAGAACGCATACAAGCATCTAAAGGGTTTTATAGACACATGTTGGGGGAGCAAGCAAACGAATGTGTCGGAGGACGCTCTGAAATTGAGAGTTTTCCCATTTTCACTTAGAGGGAAAGCTTTGGACTGGCTCGAAAGTCTAACCAACCACTCCATACACATATGGGATGAGTTGGAAGAAAGGTTTACAGCCAAGTTTTTCTCACCGGGTCATATGGCAACATTGAGGGATGAGATCTTAGCCTTTAAACAAGAACCTAATGAACCCCTACATGAAATCTGGGAGCGATACCGGACAATGGTCAAGGAATGCCCAAGTAATGATATGACTGAAGCGATGATTCAGCAGACATTCTACAGGGGCATCAACACAACCAACCAGTGTGTGGTGAATCAGCTAGCTGGGGGAAATTTTATGAAGACGCCTTATGCCGATGCTTGTGATATACTTGATAAGATGGCTGACACATCTTTAGCTTGGCAGAGTCGGGCAAATGTTCCTTAGGGTGACCCTAATGTCATCCATCTTCACAAGGAACTTCATGATCACGGACAAGCCATAACCGAGTTGACAATTACTATGAATCAGTTAGCAAATGCCCAACTTCAGCAAGTTCAAGGGACAAAGCTAGTAATTCCATGGAAGGGGTAAATGTCATGGTCAACAGGAGAAAACAGTGTGGTCAACAAGTGCAAAGCAATCAAGATCAATATGAGCAAAGTGGTAGTGGTGACAATCAAGACGATTCTTATGATGATCAAAGTGAGGAAGTGTTATATGCTAATAACTTCCAAGGTCAACAGAGCAATGCTCCAAATCAACAATGGATATCGCAAGGGAGCTATCAAAATTGGGGCAACCAAGGACAAGGGAATTTGAACAATGGCAACAACAATAATCAGAATTGGGGAAACAACAATAACAATTGGGGCGGAAATGGAATCCAAGGGGGTTGGAATAATAATAATCAAGGCAACCGGGGGTCGGGCATCCAAAAGCCCCCGATGTATCAACAACCAAACAATCCTCCTACATATTCATATCAAGGGCAAATTTCTTCAAACAATGAGATGGGGAGAATAGAGAATATGTTCAAACAAATGATGGAAAGGAATGCTGACTCTGATGCCCAAATAGCGTCCCATACTACCTCTATTCACAACTTGGAAGTACAACTGGGTCAAATTTCTCAAGCATTGAATACTAGCCCTAAGGGGGCACTACCAAGTGATACGAGAGTAAACCCGAAGGGAGGGAACCATACAGACCATGCTATGGCAGTGACCACAAGAAGCGGTAGAGGTGGAGATGGAAGTATTTATGATCCAAAGAAGATTGTGAATGAAGATGTTGTGTTGCAAGAAGATGATGAGGCTCAAGCCAATGATAAGAATATGAATGATGAAGTGAGGATCGATAGCAATGAGAACATAGAGGAGACTCAAAATGATGTGAACCCATCTAGGGAACACGTGATAGACATACCGAAAATGGTAGTGCCTAAAACCAAGGCCCATTTGCCAAGGCCTCCTCCACCGTTCTCAAAGGCTTGCAAAGCAAAATAATGAAAACCAATTTAAGAAGTTTATTGAGATGATGAAAAGTTTGTCAATCAATATGCCCTAGGTGGAGGCTCTCGAACAAATGCCGGGATATGCCAAGTTCATGAAGGACTTGGTAACTAAGAAGAGATCTATGAATTGTGAGACCATCAAAATGACTTATCAAGTTAGTGCCATTGTGCACTCGATGGCTCCAAAGCTTGAAGATCCCGGTGCCTTTACAATTCCAT
This sequence comes from Nicotiana otophora, assembly GCA_000715115.1. Taxonomy (NCBI): domain Eukaryota; kingdom Viridiplantae; phylum Streptophyta; class Magnoliopsida; order Solanales; family Solanaceae; genus Nicotiana; species Nicotiana otophora. The sequence continues at coordinate 241,899 of AWOL01S0025924.1, read as the reverse complement.
GCACCATTGGTAGAGCCGATTTTGCAAAAGCCTTGTGTGATCTGGGAGCAAGTATTAATTTGATGCCATATTCTGTGTTCAAGACACTAGGTATTGGGCAACCAAGAGCTACTTCATGAAATTACAAATGGCGGATCGGATAATGAAAAGGCCGTTTGGTATTATTTATGATGTTCTAGTCCGGGTCGACAAGTTTATTTTGCCTGTTGATTTTGTGATTCTCGATTGCGAAGTCGACTATGAGGTACCTATAATACTAGGGAGACCTTTCCTAGCAACAGGGAAGGCATTGGTGGATGTGGAAGTAGGGGAGCTCACCTTCCGAGTGGGCGATGAAAAAGTTGTATTCCACGTGTGCAAATCAATGAGGCAACCAAATAGCAATGAAGTTTGCTCTTTTGTGAATCTTGTGACGGAGGTGATAGTTGATGACACGAGTGCCATGATCAATGTGAAAGACCCTTTGGAAGCTGTGTTGCTAAACCATGAGGATGATGAAAAGGAAGGCTTGGTTGAATGTGCAAATGCGTTGCAAGGAATGGGATCCTACTCATATAGGCCCCGTAAACTTTCATTGGACTTGAAAAACCGTAACACTCCACCAACAAAGCCCTCAATCGAGGAGCCACCAACATTGGAGTTAAAATATTTGCCTTCACACCTCAGGTATGAATTCTTAGGCCCTTCTTCCACATTATCTGTTATTCTTTCTGCTTGCCTAACTAACATACAGGTAGACTCCACCCTTGCGGTTCTTCAAAGAAGGCAAAAGGCAATTAGATGGACTTTGGCTGACATTCGGGGTATAAGCCCCGCCTTTTGCATGCATAAAATTATACTAGAGGATAATGCCAAACCCTCCATGGAACATCAAAGAAGTTTGAACGAGGGTGTGAAAGGGGTCGTCAAGAAGGAAATTGTTATGTGGCTTGATGTAGGGTTATGTACCCTATTTCGGATAGCTCATGGACTTCACCGGTACAATGTGTGCCGAAGAAGGGGGTATGACTGTGGTCACAAATGATAAAAATGAGTTGATCCCCACTCGTACTGTCACCTGATGGAGGGTATGTATGGACTACAGAAAGCTGAACAAAGTGACCCGCAAAGACCTCTTTCCATTGCCCTTTCTTGATCAAATGTTGGACAGGCTTGCCGGGCGTGCCTACTATTGCTTTTTGGATGGGTACTCAGGATACAACCAGATTCTCATTGCACCGGAGGACTAAGAGATAACCACTTTCATATGTCTGTATGGCACATTTGCATTCTCACGGATGCCTTTTGGTTTGTGTAATGCACCGTCTACCTTTCAGCGGTGTATGATGGCAATATTTACGAATATGGTGGAGGACGTCCTCAAAGTGTTCATGGATGATTTTAGTGTTGTGGGGGACTCATTTGAAGAATGCTTGGATAATCTTGACAAAGTTTTAGCCCGATGTGAAGAGACCAACCTAGTGCTTAATTGGGAAAACTACCACTTTATGGTTGAGGAGGGCATTGTCCTCGGCCATAAGATCTCAAAGGATGGTATTGAAGTGGACCAAGCAAAGATTGAAGTTATTTTAAAGCTCCCTCCTCCTACTTCCGTCAAGGGAGTTAGGAGCTTTCTTGGGCACGCGGGTATCTACCGAAGGTTCATTAAGGATTTCTCAAAAGTGGTGAACCCCTTGTGCAAGCTGCTAGAAAAGGATGCAAAGTTTGTGTTCAATGAAGATTGCATGAAAGCTTTTGAGCTTCTCANAGCGAGTGCCAAGACATTGGGAGGATTGAGTGATTGTGAGGATGGAGTGACTGTGAGGAACGAGTAACTGTGAGGATGGAGTGAATGGGAGGACTGAGTAATTGATACCTCTGTAAGTATGCATAAGTTTTCACCACTATTGTTTGTATTTCAGTTGGCATACATAAATGACATCTAGATATCGAGACGTATTATTTCTCCTTTTAGTTACACTTGACATATCTTACCTGTTTGAGCTTTAACTGTTAAACTTGAAAGCATGTCTACATTTCTGTACTGTATTTTTATAATTGGTCTGTACATGTGAGGCGTATCACTGCTTTCAGCCAAAAGGCTAGACTTGTTACTTATTGATTTTGTTGTACTCACGCTACACTCTGCACTTCGTGTGAAGATCCAGGTGCTTCTGGGTAGGGTGGTGGGTGACTTGGAGATATCATTCAGTTTGGAGATCCTCGAGGTAGCTTCTTTGGCGTCCGAAGTCCTTGACTATCCTCCTTTAGCATATAGCT
>AWOL01S0025924.1:210328-238588 GCA_000715115.1 Nicotiana otophora | reverse complement strand
TTTGGAAGCTGTGTTGCTAAACCATGAGGATGATGAAAAGGAAGGCTTGGTTGAATGTGCAAATGCGTTGCAAGGAATGGGATCCTACTCATATAGGCCCCGTAAACTTTCATTGGACTTGAAAAACCGTAACACTCCACCAACAAAGCCCTCAATCGAGGAGCCACCAACATTGGAGTTAAAATATTTGCCTTCACACCTCAGGTATGAATTCTTAGGCCCTTCTTCCACATTATCTGTTATTCTTTCTGCTTGCCTAACTAACATACAGGTAGACTCCACCCTTGCGGTTCTTCAAAGAAGGCAAAAGGCAATTAGATGGACTTTGGCTGACATTCGGGGTATAAGCCCCGCCTTTTGCATGCATAAAATTATACTAGAGGATAATGCCAAACCCTCCATGGAACATCAAAGAAGTTTGAACGAGGGTGTGAAAGGGGTCGTCAAGAAGGAAATTGTTATGTGGCTTGATGTAGGGTTATGTACCCTATTTCGGATAGCTCATGGACTTCACCGGTACAATGTGTGCCGAAGAAGGGGGTATGACTGTGGTCACAAATGATAAAAATGAGTTGATCCCCACTCGTACTGTCACCTGATGGAGGGTATGTATGGACTACAGAAAGCTGAACAAAGTGACCCGCAAAGACCTCTTTCCATTGCCCTTTCTTGATCAAATGTTGGACAGGCTTGCCGGGCGTGCCTACTATTGCTTTTTGGATGGGTACTCAGGATACAACCAGATTCTCATTGCACCGGAGGACTAAGAGATAACCACTTTCATATGTCTGTATGGCACATTTGCATTCTCACGGATGCCTTTTGGTTTGTGTAATGCACCGTCTACCTTTCAGCGGTGTATGATGGCAATATTTACGAATATGGTGGAGGACGTCCTCAAAGTGTTCATGGATGATTTTAGTGTTGTGGGGGACTCATTTGAAGAATGCTTGGATAATCTTGACAAAGTTTTAGCCCGATGTGAAGAGACCAACCTAGTGCTTAATTGGGAAAACTACCACTTTATGGTTGAGGAGGGCATTGTCCTCGGCCATAAGATCTCAAAGGATGGTATTGAAGTGGACCAAGCAAAGATTGAAGTTATTTTAAAGCTCCCTCCTCCTACTTCCGTCAAGGGAGTTAGGAGCTTTCTTGGGCACGCGGGTATCTACCGAAGGTTCATTAAGGATTTCTCAAAAGTGGTGAACCCCTTGTGCAAGCTGCTAGAAAAGGATGCAAAGTTTGTGTTCAATGAAGATTGCATGAAAGCTTTTGAGCTTCTCAAGTATAAATTGACAACCACTCCCATCATCACCGCACCCAATTGGAACTTACCATTTGAGCCCATGTGCGATGCTAGTGACATTGCGGTAGGAGCAATTTTGGGGCAAAGAGTCAACAAGATATTTTATCCGGTCTATTATGCAAGCAAAACAATAACTGACGCCCAAGTCAATTATACGGTGACCGAGAAAGAGCTATTAGCCATTGTCTTCGCCATGGAAAATTTCAGGCCATATCTCATGGGTGCTACAGTGATTGTGCACACCGATCACACGGCATTCCGTTACTTGATGACCAAGAAGGACTCGAAGGCTAGGTTGATGAGATGGGTTCTTCTGTTTCAAGAGTTTGACCTTAAAATCATTGATAGAAAAGGAAGTGATAATCAAGTGGCGGACCACTTGTCCTGCTTAGAAGAGGAGGGAAGGCCCCACAATGGCCTCGAAATCAATGATTCTTTCCCGGATGAACAACTCCTCTCCGAGTCTTTGAATGGTATGCCTTGGTTCGCCGATGTGGCTAACTTTCTTGTGACTGGCATTATCCCGAGTGAGCTCTCTTCTAAACAAAGGAAGAAACTCAAACGGGACAGCCTGGATTATTATTGGGACGAGCTCTATCTTTTTAAGATTTGCAAGGATGGTGTGATCCGGAGATGTGTCCCGGAAGAGGAGAAAATGAATATTCTTGATGCTTGTCATTCTTCGCCCTACGGTGGTCATCATGGTGGGGCGAGAACTGCTTCAAAGGTTCTTAGTTGAGGATTTTATTGGCCTACCCTGTATAAAGATGCAAGTGAGCTTGTTAAGAGGTGTGATGAATGCTAAAGAGCTGGTGGAATTTCCAAGAAGGATGAAATACCTCTCACCACTATTCTTGAGATCGATATTTTTGACGTATGGGGGATAGACTTCATGGAGCCATTTGTGAGTTCCTGTGGTAAACACTTATATTCTGGTTGTTGTTGATTATGTTTCCAAGTAGGTTGAAGCTGTAGCTTTGCCCAACAATAAGGCACGGAGTGTGGTGGTGTTCCTAAAGAAGAATATCTTCACACGGTTTAACACCTCTCGGGAAATCATCAGTGATGGGGGTTCTCATTTCTGCAAAAAGGCTTTCGACACTTTTCTTTCCAAGTATGGTGTCAATCATAAGGTGTCAACCCCTTATCATCCCCAGGCTAGTGAAAAAGTTGAGGTCTCCAACAGGGAGATAAAGAGAATATTATCAAAAACTGTCAATGCAAACCGGACGGATTGGTCAAAGAAACTTGACAATGCTTTGTGGACTTATAGAACTGTGTACAAGACTCCAATTGGTATGTCTCTGTACCAGTTGGTATTTGGAAAAGCATGCCATCTTTCGATTGAGTTAGAGCATAAGGCCATGTAGGCGCTCAAGAAGTTAAACCTTGAATGGGATGTAGCAGCCAACCTCCGGGTAGAGCAACTCAATGAACTTGATGAATTCTGGTTTCTTGCTTTTTCCAGCTCGTGCTTGTATAAGGACAAGATGAAGTACTTACATGACAAATATTCCTGGAACAAAGAATTCAAGGAGGGTGACTTGGTTCTTCTATTCAATTCCCGGTTACGACTGTTTCCAGGAAAGCGCAAGTCAAAATGGAGTGGCCCCTTTGAGGTGGTGCACGTGACTCCGTTTGGTGCTCTTGACTTGAAAAACAAAAATGGTAAAATCTTCAGAGTTAATGGGCACCGAGTGAAGCATTACCTCGGAAAGTTTGATGACAGCCATGTGGTAGCCTTGATCAATCTCCAATGATGTTGGTAACATGTGTCGCGCTGCGATGTTAAATCAGGCGCTTCTTGTGAGGCAGCCCATGTGTTTTTCTTTCTTCTTTGATTTCCTTCTTAGATCAGGCTTTATTTTGAACTAACTGGTTGTGAGCTTTGTGTAGGAATTGTTTATGCAGTACAGGATTGTTACTGAAAAAAATTGCCTAAGAGTGAGGAATTACGCGGACCGCGCTCAAAATTTTGCGGTCAGCGAGAGCGTTTTTGCGGGGGCGTACTTTTTCAGCGGATGCAGATTTGAAAAGTCCAGAATATCAACTCTCTGAAGTTGTATTCGTGTCCGCGTTCGTAATTTCGCGGTCCGCGCTGATATTACGCGATCGTGCCTATTATTCTGCTCTCAGTGGACCTGTTTTTGAAAAGGTTCTTCGAAAGGTAAAAAGCGCGGACGCGGTGGAATTACGCGGACCGCGCTCAGGTGACCTCTGAGGTTGGTATAAATAGGAAGTCCTTAGGTCTTTTACACTTTTTCGAACCCACGCTCTTAGCGAAATAGGCCAGTGTTCATCTTCCACTTCTTACAATTTCAATTTCATATCTCATTAGTTAAGAAGTTATTTTCCACTACAAATCCACATCCGGTATGCTCAAATCTTTACATTAATTTCATCTTTTGATTTTCTTTTCTTCTACTTTTAATTTATCTTTTAGGTTAGGGTTTAATACATGCCAAAATCTCAAGATCATGCTTAATTGATGCTTATATATCCATGTGGGTAATTGTTTTCCATGCCTAATGGAGGATAGGGTTATTAACTATGCATGTTAATTGTATTAATTTTTGCACTTAGTGAAAGCCCTAGGTTTCAAATATGCCAGAGCCAGTGTTGTTTTAACTTCACAGACCACGGTCCATTTTTATGCGGTCCGCGTTCTTTAATTTGTGAGAAGCTAAGTACAGTTGCATGTTCGCCGACGTGATGATTTTTCCGCGGTCCGCGTTTGAACTTACGCGGCCCTGTCCAAACATTCGCGGTCCGAGCTCATGAGTTGCAGAGAGTTTGGAAATTGCTTCCACGGCCACGTCCAGTTTTATGTTATCCGCGTTTGATCTTTCGCGGCCGTGTCCCAAATTACGCTGTCAGCGAAAACCAATGTTCAGAGAGTTGGTAGTCTGATCCCAACTCATTCGTGGCCGTGCTCAGTTTTACGCGGACCGCACTAACCTTTACGCGGTCGCGGTCTTTTTTTTGCTGTCAGCGGAATTCAATGTTCAGAGAGTTGGTAGTCTGATCCTAACTCTTTCGCGGACCGCGCTGACCCTTCCGCGGTCGCGCCTCTTTTACGCTGTCAGCAGAACCCTGTTTTGAGAAACACTTTGATCATTTCATCTGCTGTCCTCTACCAATTCATTGAACCACAATACTAATGATCTTTCACTAAATGTGTGTGTAGATAATGGTGCAATCTCGTGATGGTACCGACAAATCCAAAGGGAGGGGAGAATCCTCCCGCGGTCGAGGCAAAGGGAAGAAGATTGCATCCTTAGCACCTCATAAGACTATTGGCAAAAAGGTATCACCTGTGAGACCTCAGGCTGACTCCTCGGACATTAGTGAATACCTCTCTTCCAGGGAGATTTCCGAGGGAGAATCTGAACAACAACCCGAGGTGCAATCTCAACCTTTCCGTCTCATCGATCAACCCACCTCCGCCTCTGAGCCGGATGATAGCTCAGAAGGAGATAGTGAGACTTCAGCACTTTCTCCCCCACCTGCTGCAACTCCAGCCTCAACAGCTGCTCCTATTGATATGGATGATGAAAACGAGGTTCAGGATGATGGGAGAGGAGGTGATACAGATGGGGGGGTTGAGTAGATCAAGGAAGCCGGCAGAATGGAAAGATCGGTTTGTGAGTGAGAAGGCCTACCATAAATTTCGGGAATGGTGGCCACAAAGGATGCTCACCCTTGAACGTCATTTCATAGAAAGAGACCTTCTCCCTAACAATCCGAATGTGAAGAGACAATTTGATGAAAAATTGGGATGAAATTCTTCTCTAGCAAGTTGCCGGAAGCAAATGAGTACCTAGTCAAGGAATTTTACGCCAATGTTGCCCACATCAAAAAGGGCACCCATGTGACTAAGGTACAAAACAAGAAAATCTGGTTCGATGGCAAAACATTAAATACATATGCCGGGTTTGATGATGTAGACGCTGCTCTATACATGCAGAAGTTGGCATTAGATGAAGCAGCCCATCCATGGTTAGTAGAGGTGACAGCCATACCAGGGACAACACCGCCCTCGCTTAAATCAGGAGTCTCAATTGCCAGAAACACCCTTAGCTTTGAAGCAAAAGGGTGGTGCACCTTCATCTGCAACCACCTTGATCCGTGCCAGCATGACAGTGACATTCCACTTTCCCGAGCGATCCTCATAGCGTCCATCATGGCAGGGTACCTGATAAATGTGGGGAACCTCATGGCCCAGAACATATCCAAGGCAACCGGGAAGGAAGAATGGTCTTAACCTTACCCCAATTTCATCACTATGTACCTAGAAGACCATCGGGTTGAGGGGAGACACTTTGACACGAAGGTGAAGCCGAAAAGGCCCTTCTCCTGGTACAGCCTTCAGGGTCCAGACAACCCAGGTCCAAGGGAAAATCCACCACCTCCACTGGCCAGTCTGAAGCACCAGGGTAGTGGCCACTGGGTCCGTGCCTTCCACAGCCGAGGGGTCATCTGCTTCCGTGCCACATCCATCCTCTGGGCCATCCACTTTTATCCTACTACCAGTGCCTTCTTCATCAGCTTACCCTCAGACTGCACTGAGGGTAAATCAGACTTTGGCCGGCATCAACAACCGGATGCAGGTAGCTACATCAAAGTTATCTGCCTTATCCAGTGGAGTAGCAGCTCAGGAAGTTCCAGCACAGCTCCAGATGCCTCCATCAGTGGAGGAATCATTGAAGCGTATTCTTTAAAACCAAAAGAAGATTCTAGAGTCTCTGGGTGCGCATGCAAAAGTAATCAAGGAGCTGGGTAAACAGGTGAGGAAAGTGAATAAAGGTCAAGAAGAGTTGAAGAAGGAGGTGGCGAAGCTCACTTCCGCCGGCGATATTCCTCTAGATCTCCTTATGGGAGAGAATGCCCATGCAGCACAGACAGCTCAGCCAGCATAGGTACCAGAGCAGGAGGCTGACAGAGAGCCGGTGAGGAGAGTGGTGATACCCCAGACTGAGGACTTGGAGATTGAGCTGGAAGACCCCGAGGGAGGTGATGAGTCTGGCCAGCCACAGGACCCCACCAGTGACCCCATATAGACAGAGGCATCATAGGGAGTTCTCTTTAATCTTTATCCCTCCCCGATTCTATTTTTGATATGATGATTTTGATGATTGGTCTGTAATAACTTTAATACTATTTTTCTTTATTCTCTACTTATTGTACTTTCATTTTCGTACTTTTCACTTTTGGTATGTATATAAAATTACCATTCCATGTATATATTCATCCCCATTTTGTGTATATTCATTTCAATACCCTATTGTACATATTCAGTTTACTTTCCATATTTTACTTTATAACTTCTTTTGTAAATAAGCCTTTGATTTTCTTAATGTCACGGTTCTTTCCAAATGTGGAATTTGTGTGAACCGGGTGGCTCTTCCCAACGATGGATGGCGTGACAACCTTCTTAAGGGATTGAGTCTGTTTTTCTTTCTGTTTTGATATATAGTAGTAATGAATAAAAGTATCTCAAGCAGGCTTCACTTGGTACCAACACATTTACCTTCGACCTCATGGTTAGAGACAAGTTGGTTGAAGAGTTTAGCTCTAGTTGTGACCTTTAGACTCTTGAGTTGACTAAAACTATCATCAAGTTGTTTTTGTGAGCCATCTGTGATCTTCAATATTAGCTAAGGTTGTTGTGGGTCCTCGACTCTATTCTATTTAATAATCCAATAGCTTGAGAGGTGAGGTATTGCATTGCAAGTCCAAGTCTCGTGCCAACAAGTCTAGAACTTGCCCCAAATATTTTTCTAGGCGAAATTCTAAGTGTAGCTCGACTTGAGAAGTGATTATAGGCTCTTCTTGGTTCCATGTGAATTTGAAAACTTCCATAGCCTATCACTATGATGTCCTTAGTCAACCCCTTTGAGCCTAAGCCTTTTTCATTCAATAACCACATTACAAGCCTTCATCCGTTCTATAATGACCCTCTCTTGGCACCCAATCTTTCCTTAGCATTCATGATGAACAATAGTCAAAAACATAAGTTTGGGGGAGTGAAGCGAAATTTCAAAGTGATGAATGATGCAAAGAACAAAAGGAATTGATGAAAAGGAAAGGCAAAGAAAAGGATATAAAAATGATGTTAAAAAAAGTATGTCAAAAGAAAAGCAAAGGTTGAAAGGATTCAAGAAAACAATGTTCAAAGTCTTGGAATGATGAGAAAAGGAGAAAAATAATCGCCATAAAGAAGAAAGAGTGACAAAGTGTCTCTCTAGTTCCCCCAAGGAAGAAGAAAATGACTCAAAGAGTCAAGAAAGCGTGAGCCGAATTGAGAAAAGGGAGTGTTTAAGGAAAGATGATACCATCGTAGTTTATTAGGTCCGACCTTGATCCAAAAAGCATTCATTACATCCCGCTAAAGCCCTATAGGATTTCAAATTGAGTTAGCTTACATTAGTGATGATTTACATGAGGGGAAAGCCTATGGTACTTAGAGCCGGACTTGTGGCATTCGTTTGAGAGTGATGAGCGCACTTCTTTACAATCCCGGTTTTGAGTGTCACATTCCATAAGGTGAGATGAGCTCATAGAGAGTAAAGGAGAAGAAGTCTGGGATCCACAACGACCTACGTGAGAGCGAGGTTCCTTGATGAATTGAGTCAACTCTTGATGCTCTTATGTTACATTAGACCTATGAAACTCAAACAGTCGTAGCATAATGTTGTTGATAATACATTTGTGTTGAGGGTAATTGTTAGTTCCAATTGATGTTGATGAAGTCACCTTAGGATAGCTGAGATTTTCCTTTCTTTTTCTTACGGAGGTGGGAATTACCTTGTTTGCTTGAGGACAAGCAAAAGCTTAAGTTTGGGGGAGTTGACAACTAGGGATTTTAGCCTATTATTTGCTCTCTTTTGCTTAGGTTTTGGGATAAAAAAGGCTAAAGGTAGTCCCGAAAACTAACATAATGTGCTTGCTTGCAGGGTTTGGTCAAAATGAGGCAAAGAAGCCAAAATAAGCTCATGAAGGAGTCAAACTTGCACAAGCCAAAGGCTGCAACTGAACCGCGGACCGCGATGGAAAAGCGATGCCGCGTAGGGTTCACCGCTGAGGCGTATAATATTCCACGGTCGGTGAGATAGAGGTTCAGAAAAACTACAATCCAGAGAAACCACCACCGCTGTTGACGTCTACATTACGCGGCCGCGAAGTTATCAGACGCGGACGCGGCGTGATAAAAGTTTTAGAGACTTGGCAAGTGAACCCTAACTGAAGAACGCGGTCCACGAACATAATACGCGGCAGCGATTGAAGCTAACGCAGACGCGAATGTATTTACACTGTCCGCGAAACCTAGTCCAGTCCAAGCCCAGTATTGAAGAAACGCGGACCGCGCTTATTATTATGCGGCCGCAAAAGCTCAAGCGCGGACGCGGTCAGAATTACGCGTCCGCGAATCCTCCGCAGGGACATTTCTGTCCGAAAATTTTAGCTGTGTATAAATAGATCTTTTTGACATTTTTAGGTCAAGTTTTGTAGAGCAGAGCACGTGAACGGGTGGTTCTTCCCCTTTTGGGCAATTTTATAATAGATTTACCTTCAAACTTTAGATTTTCATCTTGTAATTTAATATTATGGCTTATATTTCATCTTCACCTTTGATTTCTACCGTATTCATGAGTAGCTAGACCCCATAGCTAGGGTGGTGACCCAATCTTAGTGTGGGTATTTAATGGGTCTTGAATTTTAGGGCTTAATTATTTATGGGTTAGTGATATTTAGCCTAATTCATGCTAAAATTGTAGAATTAGTGGTTGCAAACACTAATTCATGCCTTTATGACTTAGCCTCTTCTTGAGAAAGAGAGACTATGTCTAGAAAAATTAGGCTAACAAGGAATTGGGGTGAACTCAAGAGATTGATATCCCCGATTAAAGGGTTAAACCTAGAAATAGTAATACCCGACTTGAGCCAGTTTTATTTGGATTGTGAGAACACCCATTTGGGCTTGAGAAAGCCAAATCAGGCAAAGTCACTCAAACTACCAAGAGGTATAGAGTGAGCACTTACATGTGATGGTTATATCACGACCCCACTCGTAATAAGCTTGTCCTAAATTCTTGACATCCATTAGATACTCACCTAGGTGGAAGTCACTACCCTAGTGCCTTTTAACACTTGAAAACTTTCACCAAAAATATTGTACTTAGCTTACACTTAGCATACAATAGTATAAAATTTAGAATAGAATCAATCACAAGGAAGTGCAATTACAAACAACACGCACATCTAGATTAGTTAGATACCTGACTCCAAACCAAATTAACTCCCTGTGGAAATCGATCCTGACCTCATCAGGTAAAACTGCATCGACCATTCTTTGCTACTATATAGTGGTGTATGTTTGGCCACGATTAGTACCAAAATCTGCACAAGAAGTGCAAAGTGTAGTATAAGTATAACCGACCCCATGTACTTGTAAGTGTCGAACCTAACCTCGACGAAATAGTAACTAGGCTATGACAAGATACTCACATAATAAACCTGTGCAAATAACAGTATATGTACAAGATAACAACAGATAAAATCTAATCATGTACTATTGGGAGGGGGACATTCTAAAGGGGATACAAGATACGAGAAATACAGCGGAAATGATAACCAAAACAGTCAATATGTCTTTAACCAGTGAAAACAATTAAGCACAATAAAGAAAATTGCACGGCATCACCTTTCGTGATTTTACTCTCAGCCTTTCAATGGAACAATGATACTGCACGGCATCACCCTTCGTGCTTTTACTCTCAACCTAACAATGTAAATCAATAGATACGACACGGCATCACCCTTCATGTATTAACTCTCATAACATGGTACGGCATCACCCTTCGTGCATTAACGCTCACAATATGGAACGGCATCACCCTTCGTGCATTAGCACTCACAATATGGCACGGCATCACCCTTCGTGCATTACGCTCTCCCTTACCATATAACAATGAACAAGTAATAGCAGGGAGATAGAATCAACAAGAACAAGCCTTACGTCAATAATGGTTCCACAATACCAATATCAACTTTGGAATCAATACTCAATTATAGCAAAAAGCCCGTAAACACGGTAAGAACGATCAATTTTGTAAGTAACTAGTCTAAGCGTGGATAACATGATCAAAGTAAGCAATAAACTACAAGGAACAAGTCCCATCCATATGCTTTAACCCGACAACAATGCATAAGTATTCGTTACCTCACATATACGTTGTACCCAACATCTAAACATGTAGCAAATACACAAAACAAGTCTTAATCCCTCAAGTCAAGGTTAGCCACGACACTTACTTCGCTCTAAAAGTTCACTCAAAGCTTAATCACAACTTTTCCTCTCAAACAAGCCTCCGAGCCAATAGAATCTAGCAAATTACCAACCAAACAATTCACATTAAGCCTTAGGAACTACCCACGATTGCAAAGGATTCAATTTAGGTCATTATTGAAAACGTCAACAAAAGTCAAACCCCGGGCCCGCTTGGTCCATTCCCAGAATTCGGACCAAAACCCGATTACCCATTCACCCCCGAACCCAGTTATGTAATTTATTTTGGAATCCGACCTCAATTTGAGGTCTAAATCCCCATTTTACAAAAATTTCTAATTCTATCCAAACCCCTAATTTCCACCCTAAAAACACAAGATTTCAGGCTGAAATCTTAGGAAATGTAGTGAAAGATTGAAAGAAACTAGTTTACAATCACTTACCAATGATTTGGGGAAGAAGAGTTCTTTGAAAAATCGCCTTTAGGGTTTCTAAGTTTGAAATTTTGAGAGAATGAACAAAAATCCCATCTAAGTCCCATTTTGATCAGTTGCAGATGTCGCATTTGCGACCNACTCTATAGAACTTACCCTTAAGTTTCGGTGGCACCTTCTTGTCACACAAAATACCGGACGCGAGTCTCCATTCCATCCATCCCGCCCCAATACGATGTGTGACATCTTCATCAATCTCCCCATCCCCCTAAATAATAGACCCAAGTTACTTAAAACTTACTCTCCTAGGGATGACCTGTGAGTCCAGCCTTACCTCCCATTCCCCCCCCCCCCCCCAAGTCCCCATTGCAAAAGCGAAGACCTTTTCGCAATTGTGCAACTGGGTCTCTTCGAAAATGCGAAGGTTATGTTCGCAAATGCGAAACTAACAGGTTTGCTGCCATATCTCAAATGCAAGGCCTGACCTCGCAAATGCGATATCAGAGGCCTGCACCAGAACTAAGACACACCAACAATATTTTCTAAGTCCAATCCACTCTGTAGCCTATCCAAAACTCACCCGAGCCCTCGGGGCTCTAAACCAATTATTCACACAAGTCTACAAATATCGTACGAACTTATTTGTATGATCAAATCACCAAAATAATACCTAGAACTACGAATTTAGCAACAAATCAAAGAAAATTTTCAAGAAAACTCATGAACCTCTAATTTCATAACCGGACGTCCGAATCACGTAAAACCAACTCTGTTTCTCACCAAATTTGAAAAATAAGTCATAAATATAGTATTGGACCTATACTGGGTTCCGAAACAAAAATACGGATCCGGTATCCTAAAAGTCAAACATTGATCAAACATTTCAAATTCATAAAGCGTTTAACTTTGAAATTTCAACAAAGTGCGATAACTCGGCCTAGGGACTTCCGAATTCAATTCCGGGCATACTCTCAAGTCCTAAATGACGATATGGATCCACTGAGACCGTCAAAATACGAATCTGGGTCTATTTTCTCAAAACGTTGACCGAAGTCAACTCAAATAGATTTTTAAGGCAAAAAATTCATATTTTCTCAGTTTTTAACATGAAAGCTTTTCGTAAAAATACTCGGACTGCGCACGCAAATCAAAAAAAACTAAAATAAGGTATTTAAGACTTCAAAGCGCAGAATTAGATTCTAAATATAAGATGATCTATCGGGTCATCATATTTTGGGCATTATTTCAAAATTTAGAACTTAATCCTTAGAGAAATTTCATGGTTGTGATCAAGTGGTGATAGGAATTAACTCCTATGGTCTCCACTATTTATTTATAGTGAGATAATAAATTTACAAGTCGACTTTAGGTCTTCCTCCATATCGGATAAATTTATTATGAACTTACTAAGTATAATTACTAGTAGTTGATGACATATATTGACTCTCCATATAAGTTTACACGTTGAATCAATTTTGTAATTATAATGCACCCATTATTAAGTGGTGATAGAAATATATTTCTATGGTCTTCCAATATTAATTTCAAGTGAGTGTAAATTTATGCGTCGACTTTAGGCCTTCCTCCCTATTGGATAAATTTATTGTAAGCTCACTAGGTGAAATACTAGTTATAGATATCATGTACTTACTCTCCATCTGAGTATACATGTTAGATCAATGGAACTAGAGCTATTAATGGTGATATTTACTTGACTTAAATTAACAGTATACTCTCCATCTGAGTTGGGTCCGTTTTAATTTATTGGAGTGAATAATCTAGTATTACATGTATATGTTGCATGAATAGTTCTTTTCCCATCGAAATTTTCTATTCAAGGTGCATGAATATATGTGTGTAGTGCGTTTGAAATTTTTATTAAATGGTTATACACAATTGACTAAAAATAACAGTTTGCTCTCCATCTGAGTTGGTTCTGTTTCT
This sequence comes from Nicotiana otophora, assembly GCA_000715115.1. NCBI lineage: Eukaryota > Viridiplantae > Streptophyta > Magnoliopsida > Solanales > Solanaceae > Nicotiana > Nicotiana otophora. The sequence continues at coordinate 225,615 of AWOL01S0025924.1, read as the reverse complement.
TTTTGGATTGTATAATTCTTGCATTATATAATATACTTTTCATGAATGACTCTTTTCCCATCAAAATTCGCTATTCGAGATACATGTATGTATATATGTTGAATGCAGTCTGAATTTTATTATTCAGTGTTAATTAACTTATTATGATCTATTTAATGTTGTATATCTCAACTCCACAATGACTTTATGTAGTTTGTCATATCACTTGTCAAAGATTTCCTTTAGTCGTGATGAAACATTAATTTGATGGATGCCATGTATGTACCATTTGCTATAAGGAATTTAATTCCGGTTTTTGAGCAAAATAAGAGATGGGTATTCAATTTATTTTAGAATAACTTTTGTATTATTGAGCTTCAGAAATATTCTATCTCTTGTGGTACATGGATGCATGACCTTGTTATTATTAATGTCGATCTCCTGAACTGAGTAATATTGGTCTACCTTATAAGAGAAAATGTTCTTCAAAATTGAGTGAAACTTATCTGTGCACTTATGTCTAAGTCATAATTATCTGGATAGGATTTTAGTTGGTCAATGATGAACCTTAAGGTTCATTTAAAGAAGAGGCACTATCAACTTATAGATCCTGTTTAGAAGGAAATATGACTAAGAGATATTTTTGCTCCAAAGGAAAGAGAGCTGGTGATAAGTTAAACTAATCCATTTTTGATTGTGTTGTCTAATGAATATATAAACAAGAGGTGGTTTTGAAAAACATTTATGACATTCATAAATGATTACTCGAACTATGAATATATTTATTTGATGCACCATAAGTCTGAATGCTTTGACTAATTTCAGGATTTTAAGGCTTGATACGGAGAAGCACCATGAAAATAAATTAAATTACTACAATCTGATCATAGGTGGATAGCACTTCTCTACAAATTTCATTAGTAATTTATCGAAATAGAAGATTATATCTCAATTGTCTACACCGAATACTCCATAATAGAGTGGTTTAGTAGAGAGAAGAAATACGACTCTTACGGAGATGTTTAGATTAATGGTGAGTTATTCTTATTTATTTCTCTTTTCTTTATGGATGCCTTAGAAACTGCAATTACATTCTGATTTTAGTTCTTTCTAAGTCACTATCTTGGACCCCATAGAACTGTGGATTTAACGTAAGTTTGGTCTGCCGCAAGTTCAGATATGAAATTGTCCAATATATACCGAAAGGGTAAACGGATAAGATAAAATCAACGATGAATATTTACGCGTATATTGGATATCCAAAGGAATGAAATAGGGTTTATTTTATTTTCCTAAAGAAAAGAAAGTAATTGTTAGCACAAATACCAGTTCTCTATAATAGGATTATTTAATAAACTATGTTCCTAGAAGTAAACTAGTTTTACAGGAACTAAGCAAAGAAATAACAAATGAATCATCTGAAAATTCAAACGCTGAAGAACATACAACTCTATATGTCGGAATTGACGTTCCATTGCATTTGAGTAGTGGGAGAAACGTTAATAGACAAAAAGAAATTTACTACCTCCAAGTAGTGGGAGTGATGTTGAGCAGAGAACACTATAGGAAGAATTCATTAATATTTTAATACCGTAAGGTAATGAAGATAATATTAGTAGTACTTCGTCGTAGTGGGAGAATAGTAAGGAAAAATATAGTTTGGTAAATATTCTTGGGAGAGTTTCATAACAAGAACCCTGAAGAGTTTAATACCAAACTAGTTAGTTACGACAAAGCACTACTAGACAAAGATTGCATTTGAAATTAACTTGGCAAGTTCCTTTTAGCAAAAGCTTGTTGGTAGATGCTTTTAATAGTCGTGCAAAAGATAGCTGTGAAAGTTATAGATGCATGGTTATGAGTCTAAGTGGAGATTGTTAAGGCATATATTATTAACCATGCATTTAAATATAGTATATTCTAATAATTCTCATGGTTAAAAGTCTAAGTGGGAGATTTTTGGGATATATACTATTAACCATGAATTTTGGTTTGGATGTAGTATTTATTATGGAACAGTTATTTATTAAATTTTAATAAAGTTTTAAATAGATCATATATTCATTTGTGTCATTTACTTATATAGTAGATGATTTAGTGTATGGAATTTAGCTTATACACGAAAAATTAAATCATCGGTTTTTATAACTATAAAGATCATGTTCACAATCTAATGATGGAATCGGACAAACCATCAGGAATGATTGTAGCACAAGATTAAATATAATTTATCTTGATTATGGGAATGGTTTAATTCTGACTTCTTGTGCTAGTACATTTTATATGTATTGAACGGACCAAGTAGAGATAAGTATTTAATACTGACTTAATAAAATAAAGTCTCTAGCCATTAAATGTACTTATACTCTTAATCTTGATATAATTATTATTAGTTATGTATATTATTATTGTTCTGATTTATTAAAAGGCGAGATCCTTTCATGGATCAATATGCCTAGTAAATTGGACAATAATAATATACATTGGCAAAGTAATAATTAGTTGATGGAATTCTTGTCTCGGTCTAGAGATTGATGATACACCTTTATGAAAGCTTATAAGTTTTTATGTGTAAACCCTGCAGGTGAATTTGTATCCGTCACATGAAATAAGTTAAGCGAAAGTCTAAAGAAAATAATCAATGAATTAAATTGTCAGTAATTTAATTTATTTGATTAGTATATGAATCTTAACATGGGGAGTTAAATAAGGTTTAATGGAAGAATTTTAAAATTTAATTGAGGAGTGCAGTTACGAATGTTTAGTGGAATAATTCGTAATTTATTATGGTAGTATTAATTCGTATATTTCTAATTAAGTCCATAATAGGAAGCCTCGTTAATTAAATATTGTGGTCTCTGTTGTGCCCGAATAATTAGGAATTAAATAAAATTCTATTTCTTGGTGGAAAAGTGTAACTGTAACGACCCGGCTGGTCATTTCGAGAGTTATAGCCCCGTTTTCCCCATTTCTGCTTCCTTTGGTGCTTTTCAGCTATATTATGATATATCGAGTTAGTTGGTTCGGGTCCGGAGTGGTTTCGGAGTGGATTGAGACACTTAGTCTCTAAAGTAGAAGCATAAGTTGGAAAAGTCAAACGGGCGTTGACATATGTGTAAACCACCTCGGATATGAGTATTAATGGTTCTGTTAGCTCCGTTAGGTGATTTTGAACTTGGGAGCACATCCGGAATGTGATTTGGAGGTCCGTAGTAGAATTAGGCTTGAATTGGCGAAAGTTGAAAATTTGGCGATTTTGGTCGGCAGAGCAAAATTTTGATATCGGGGTCGGAATGCAATTCCGGAAGTTGGAGTAGGTTCGTAGTGTCATTTGGTACGTGTGTGTAAAATTTGAAGTAATTCGGATGTGGTTTGGTAGGTTTCAGCGTCGTTTGCGAAATTTGGAAGTTTAGAAGTTCTTAGGCTTGAATCCGAAGGAAATTTGGTGTTTTGATGTTGTTTTGAGTGTTTCGAAGGTTTGAATAAGTTTGAATGTTGTTACATGACTTGTTGGTATGGTTGGTTGAGGTCCCCAGGGGCTTGGGTGATTCCGGGTGGTTAACGGATTGTTTGAAGTTGGAAAATGCAGCTGAAGCTGGTGCTACTGGAATTTCCGCACCTGCGGAGAGAGGAGCCACGGGTGCGAGCTCGCAAGCACGCGCGGGAGTTCGCAGGTGCGGACGGAGTTGAAGTAGGATGGGTCCGTAGGTGCGTAGGGGAGGTCGCACCTGCGTGGTCGCAGATGCGGATATGGAGCGCAGGTGCAAAGTTGGGGGGATTAATGATTTTCCGCAGGTGCGGAGTTTCTTGCGCAGATGCAGCACCGCAGGTGCGCATATTTGGGGCGCAGGTGCGAAAGCCCTGGGCAGAAAGTATAAAAGAACACTTCGCGAATTTTGGTTCATTTCCACCATTTTCAAGTCGGGTTTTGGAGCTTTTGGGGTGATTTTGAAGAGCGATTTAGGGGGTTTTCATTGAGATAAGTTGCTTGAGCTCTAATACTCCTATCTATGGTGATTTTCCATTGTTTAATCATTTAATTAGTGGAAATTAGGGGTGAAAATGAGGGGTTAGGGCTTGGGATTTTGGAGAGTTTCATGAGAGGATTTGAGGGATCAAACGTTGTCGGATTTTGAAAAGTTTTGTATGTATGGACTCGTGAGTGAATGAGCTTTCACGCTTTGTAATATTTGTCGGATTTTGATACGTGGGCCTGGGGGCCGGGTTTGAGCCAATTTTGGGTTTTTGGTCTAAATTGGTAGTTTTTCTTGTGGAATTCATTCCTTTAGCATAAATTGATGGTATTGTACTGATTGTGAATAGATTCGGAGCATTTGGAGACTGAATCGAGGGGCAAAAGCATCGCGGAGTAGGGATTTGATCGGTTTGTGGTAAGTAAAGATTGTGAATCTGGTCCTGAGGGTATGAAACCCCGGAATTTTTGTATCATTTTACAATTTGGAGGTGGCGCACATGCTAGGTGACGGGCGTATGGGCGTACACCGTTGGGGATTGTGACTTAGTCCGTCCCGTATCAATTGTAAAGTATAATATTTTGTTGAAACTGTATGATTCTTATGTGTTTTAGAAAGAATTTCTGTAAATCAGGTTGGATACCATGTTTAGGCCTTATGCCAGTGTTGTTTGGACCCTTAGAGGTCTTTTCTTGCTATCCTATCATTATTTTGTATTGAAAATCTATAATCAGTCATGTGTATACATATTTACAGCATAACTCAGTCTCTGTTACTCTATTTTGATGCATCATATAAATGTTGTTTGGGCTGAATACTTTGTTTTTCTGAGAACCCGAGAGGTTGGAGAGGTTTATGACTGAGTGAGGCTGAGGGCCTGATTTGTGAGGATGTTTATGGGATCGGGCTGCACGCCGCTGCATATTTGATATAGGTCGAGGGCCTCATTAATTTATGCCATGATTGGCTTGATATAGCGCTTGGGCTGAAAGAGCCCCTCCGGAGTCTGTACACACCTCCAGTGAGTGGAGGTACCTAGTGAGTACGAGTGCCGAGTGTTGAGTGACTGAGAGGCATGTGTGATGGTGAGGTCTGCCGGAGGGGCTGTATATGTGTGATTGTGAGGTTTGCCTTAGGGGCTGTATATGAGTGATATTGCACGAGGGGCTGATTATGATTTCATTATTTTTGCTCACCTTTGCATTAAGCCTTTGTTGGAAAACTGTTGAAAGATGTCTTTAAATGATTTTACTTGGACTGGATTTAAACGAGCTGATTTGATTCAAACTCTGATTTTAAAAGCATATTGTATTTTACTGAATTTTTGTGATATGAACTTTACTTGCATTATTGCTCGTCACTACTTCTCAGTCTTTATTTACTACTATTACTTACTGAGTTGGTGTACTCACGCTACTCCCTGCACCTTGTGTGCAGATCCAGGCATTTTTGGCAACGGTAGTGGTTGTTGATATATTCAGTAGCGAATCATCGGAGATAGCAAGGTAGCTGTCTCGCGATCGCAGCCTTGTTTTTCTCTTTCATTAACTTCCCCTTAGTTGTATTGGTTTTTTTTCCGGACTATGATAGTTTTGATGTTATCAGACAGTTTGTAGTAGTTGCTCATGACTTAGTGACACCCCGATGTCGGGCTTTTGTTTTTCTTTTCTGCACTTTTGCTTTGATTTGAACTCCTTTATGAAGATGTTTATGTTAAATAGCTTTGAAATTATCTTTAAAATAAAAATATCGGTTTGTTTTGGAAATGAGTCGGGTTGCCTAGTTGCACGATAGGCGCCATCACGACAGGGTTAGTTTGGGTCATGACAAGTTAGTATCAGAGCCTAGGTTACATAGGTCTCACGAGTCATGAACGGGTTTAGTAGAGTCTTGCGGATCGGTACGGAGACGTCTGTACTTATCTTCGAGAGGCTGCAGAACCTTTAGGAAATCTCACATTCTTAAATTCTTGTCGTACGAATATGTTGATTCTAGTAACTAAACTTCTGTTATTTCATTCTCTCACAGATTGTGAGGACTCGTACTACCGGTTAGGATAGACAGCCACCAGTACCACCAGCTAGGGCCGCGAGAGGCCGAGGTCGCGGTAGAGGCCGCGATAGGGGCAGAGGTGCATCTCGAACAGTAGCTAGGGCAGTACCTGCAGACCCACCAGTTACCCCAGATCAGGATCAGATTCCAGTTGTTGATGCACCAGCTCAGGCACCACTTGTGCCTATTGTGATTCCAGGCCTTCAGGAGGCCCTAGCTCAGATTCTGGCAGCGTGTATCGGCCTTGCTCAGACAGTCTCTATCTCGACGGCCGCAGCCACTTCTCAGGCCGGGGAAGGCACTCAGACTCCCGCCGCTCGCACACCGGAGCAAGTTGTTCAGGGGCTTCAGACACCGGGGGCACCACCAGCCCAGCCGGTTGCATCTACTCAGGCTATGTAGTTCCTATTATGCCTGAGGATGAGTAGCGTAGATTGGAGAGGTTTGGGAGACTCCAGCCTCCATCTTTCAGTGGTGCAGAGGGTGAGGATGTACAGGGTTTCTTAGATGTGTGTCAGAGGATGCTCCGGACAGTAGGAATTCTTGATACCAGTGGGGTCTCATTCACTACTTTCCAGTTCTCTGGAGCTGCATTCAGTTGGTGGGAGGCTTACGAGAGGCGTAGGCCGGTTGGCGCAACACCCCTTACTTGGCAGCATTTCTCTGTTCTCTTTCTGGAGAAGTTTGTACCTCAGTCGCGCAGAGAGGAGCTGCGCATACAGTTTGAGCAGCTTCGTCAGGGTGATATGTCTGTGACACAATATGAGATACGGTTCTCTGAGTTGGCCCATCATGCGATCTGGTTGGTTCCCACAGATCGAGAGAGGATCAGGAGGTTTATAGATGGCCTCGGTTTTTAGCTTCGATTGCTTATGACTAGAGAGAGAGTGTCTGGTGCTACTTTTGATGAGGTTGTCGACATTGCTCGACAGATTGAGATGGTTTGCGGTTAAGAGAGGGTTGAGAGGGAGGACAAGAGGCCTCATGGTCAGGGTGGATTCAGTGGTGCTCCTCATGGGGGTCAGTTCCAGCACGGCAGAGGCCGTTCATTCAGGCATGCTCAGTCAGCTCGCCCAGTTCACTGTGGTGCATCATCGGGCCATAGTTCTCACAGTTCTCATCATGTCCACTCATCACTTAGTGCCCTACCAGCCCAGAGTTTGTCCCGTGCTCCATCAGTTCAGGGCTCCTCCATGCCAGGTTCTTCTACCAATTATCCCGGTGCTAGGGGTTCCCTTCAGTCCCCGCCTCCAGCACCAGGGGGTTGTTTTGAGTGTAGGGAGTTTGCGCATATATGGAGGCAGTGTCCTCGTCGTCATGGGGGTCCACCTCAGCACCAGTTACTTCACCACCTGACCAGCCAGCTAGGGGTGGAGGTCAGTCAGCTAGGGGTCGCCTTAGAGGGGGAGGTCGATCAGGTGGTGGTCAGGCCTATTTCTATGCACTCCCGGCAAGACCAGATGCTATTACTTCAGATGCCGTGATTACAGGTATCGTCTCAGTTTATCATAGAGATGCCTCCATATTATTTGACACTGGTTCCACATATTCATATGTTTCCTCATATTTTGCTCATTTTCTAGATATACCCCATGAGTCTTTAGTTTCATCTATTCATGTATCTACTCCTGTGGGTGATACTATTGTTGTGGATCGCGTATATCGGTCATGTGTGGTGACTATTGGGGGTCTGAAGACCGAGTGTACCTTTTGCTGCTCAATATGGTTGACTTTGATGTGATATTGAGTATGGATTGGTTATCTCCATGTCATGCTGTTCTAGATTGTCACGCTAAGACCGTGACGTTGGCGATGCTAGGATTTTTGAGGGTTGAGTGGAGCGGTTCTATAGATTATATACCTATTAGGGTAATTTCATATTTGAAGGCTCGGCGTATGGTTGAGAAGGGTTATCTATCTTATTTGGCATTTATGAGGGATGTGAGTGTAGAGACTCCTGCCATTGATTCTGTTCCGGTAGTACGTGATTTTTCGGATGTATTTCCTGTAGACCTGTCGGGCATGCCGCCTGACAGGGATATTGACTTTGGTATTGATTTGGTGCGGGGCACTCAGCCCATTTCTATTCCACCATATCGTATGGCACCGGCGGAGTTGAAGGAATTAAAAGAGCAACTTCAAGAACTCCTTGATAAGGGGTTTATTCAGCCTAGTGTGTCACCTTGGGGTGCACCAGCTTCAGGAACTCCTCATATTCATGATTTATTTGACCAGCTTCAGGGAGTGAGGGTGTTCTCCAATATTGATTTGAGGTCCGAGTATCACCAGCTGAAGATTCGGGATTAGGATATTCTTAAGACAGCTTTCAGGACCCGATATGGCCATTATGAGTTCTTAAAGATGTCTTTCGGGCTAACCAATACCCCAGCAGCGTTCATGCATTTGATGAACAGTGTATTCCAGCCCTATTTGGACTCATTCATTATTGTATTCATGACATCCTGGTGTACTCTCATAGCCAGGAGGAGCATGCTCAGCATCTGAGGATTGTACTACAGAGTTTGAGGGAGGAGAAGCTTTATGCAAAGTTCTTCAAGTGAGAGTTTTGGCTCGGTTTAGTAGCATTCTTGGGGAACGCGGTGTCCAGTGAGGGTATTCAGGTGGATCCGAAGAAGATAAAGGTGGTGCAGAGTTGGCCTAGACCGTCCTCAGCTACAGAGATTAGGAGCTTCCTTGGTTTGGCGGGTTATTACCGTCACTTTGTGGAGGGATTTTCATCTATTGCATCGCCCTTGACCAAATTGACCCAAAAAGGTGCTCCATTCAGGTGATCGGATGGGTGTGAGGAGAGATTTCAGAAGCTCAATACTACCTTGACCACAGCTCCAATGTTAGTTCTGCCATCAGCTTCAGGTTCTTATGCCGTATATTGTGATACCTCGAGGATAGGCATTGGATGTGTTTTGATGCAGGAGGGTAGGGTGATTGTCTATCACTCTCGCCAGTTGAAGACCCATGAGAAGAACTATCATGTCCATGATCTTGAGTTAGCAGCTATTATTCATGCCTTGAATATTTGGCGTCATTATTTGTATGGGGTTCATTGTGAGATCTATACTAATCACCGGAGTCTGCAGCATCTGTTAAGGATCTTAATTTGCGTCAGCGGAGATGGTTAGAGCTTCTTAAGGACTATGATATCACTATTCTGTACCATTTCGGAAAGGCCAATATGGTGGTCGATGCCTTGAGTCGTCGGGCGGAGAGTTTGGGGAGTTTAGCATATCTTCCAGCAGCAGAGAGTCCCTTGGCATTGAATGTTTAGGCCTTAGCAGGTCAGCTTGTAAGACTCGATATTTTGAAGCCGAGTCGGGTATTGGCTTGCGTGGTCTCCAGGTCTTCTCTTTATGACCGTATCAGGGAGCGTCAGTATGATGACCCCTACTTGCTCGTCCTTCAGGACAAGGTCCGGCGAGGTGATGCTAGGGATGTGACTATTGGTGATGACAGTGTGTTGAGGATGCAGGGCCGGATATGTGTACCTAATGTAGATGAGCTTCGGGAGTTGATTCTTGAGAAGGCCCACGGCTCGCAGTATTCCATCCATCTGGTTGCCGTGAAGATGTACCAGGCTTTAAGATAGCACTATTGGTGGAGGCGGATGAAGATGGATATAGTTGGGTTTGTATCTTAGTGTCTCAACTGTCAGTAGGTTAAGTGTGAACATCAGAGACCGGGTGGCTTGCTTCAGAGGTTAGAGATCCTAGAGTGGAAGTGGGAGCGAATCACCATGGACTTCGTAGTTGGGCTCCCACGGACTTCGAGGAAGTTCGATGCTATTTGGGTGATTGTGGATCGGCTGACTAAGTCCGCGCACTTCATTCCTATTGGCACTACTTATACTTCAGAGTGGTTAGCCGAGATTTATATTCGGGAGATTGTTCGTTTGCATGGTGTCCCAATTTCCATCATTTCGGATAGAGGTACTCAGTTCACATTGTAGTTTTGGAGGGCCGTACAGCGAGAGTTGGATACTCAGGTTGAGTTGAGCACAGCTTTTCACCCTCAGACAGACGGGCAGTCCGAGCACAGTATTCAGATATTCGAGGACATGTTGCGCGCTTGTGTCATTGAATTTGCGGGTTGATGGGATCAATTTCTGTCGCTCATGAAGTTTGCATATAACAACAGTTATCAGTCGAGCATTCAGATGGCTCCGTACAAGGCTTTATATGGGAGGAGGTGTAGATCTCTATTAGGATGGTTTAAGCCGGGTGAGGCTAGGCTCTTGGGTACAGACTTGGTCCAGGATACATTACATAAGATGAAATTAATTCAGGAGCAATTCGCACGGCGCAGTCTGGGCGGAAGAGCTACGCGGACAGGAAGGTCCGTGATGTGTCTTTTATGGTTGGGGAGAAGGTTTTGCTGAAGGTATCACCCATGAAGGGTGTTATGAGGTTTTGGAAGAGGGGCAAGTTGAGCCCCCGATTTATTAGGCCTTTTGAGGTGTTTCAGAGGATATGGGAGGTGGCTTATAAGCTTGCCTTGCCACCCAGCTTGTCGAGTGTGCATCTAGTGTTTCATGTTTCCATGCTCCGGAAGTATGTTGGTGATCCGTCCCATGTTTTAGACTTTAGCACGGTTCAGTTGGAGGGTGATATGACTTATGATGTGGAGCCGGTGGCCATTTTGGATCGACAGATTCAAAAGTTGAGGTCAAAGGATATAGCATCAGTGAAAGTGTAGTGGAGAGGTCAGCCTGTGGAGGAGGCCACCTGGGAGACCGAGCGGGAGATGCGGAGCAGATATCCATACCTATTTAAGACTCCAAGTATGTTTCTAGACCCGTTCGAGGACGAACGGTTGTTTAAGAGGGGTAGGATGTAACGACCCGGCCAGTCGTTTCGAGAGTTATAGCCCTGTTTTTCCCATTTCTGCTTCCTTTTATCCTTTTCAGCTATATTATGATATATCGAGTTAGTTGGTTCGGGTCCGGAGTGATTTTGGAGTGGATTGAGACACTTAGTCTCTAAAGTAGAAGCTTAAGTTGGAAAAGTCAATTGGACGTTGACTTATATGTAAACGGCCTTGGATTTGAATTTTGATGGTTCTGTTAGCTCCGTCAGGTGATTTTGGACTTAGGATCGCATCTGGAATATGATTTGGAGGTCCGTAGTAGAATAAGGCTTGAATTCGTGAAAGTTGGAAATTTGGCAATTTTGGTCGGCAGAGGAAAATTTGATATCGGGGTCGGAATGGAATTTCGGAAGTTGGAGTAGGTTCGTAGTATCATTTGGGATGTGTGTGCAAAATTTGAAGTCATTCAGATGTAGTTTGGTAGGTTTCGGCGTCGTTTGCGAAATTTGGAAGTTTAGAAGTTCTTAGGCTTGAATCCGAGGGTAATTTGGTGTTTTGATGTTGTTTTGAGTGTTTCGAAGGTTCGACTAAGTTTGTATGTTGTTATATGACTTGTTGGTATGGTTGGTTGAGGTCCCGAGGGGCTCAGGGTGATTCCGGGTGGTTAACGGATTGTTTGAAGTTGGAAAATGCAGCTGAAGCTGGTGCTACTGGTTTTTCCGCACCTGCGGAGGGGGAGCCGCAGGTGCGAGGTCGCAGGCACGCGCGGGAGTTCGCAGGTGCAGACGGAGTTGAAGTAGGATGGGTCCGCAGGTGCGTAGGGGAGGTCGCACCTGCGTGGTCGCAGATGCGGATATGGAGCGCAGGTGCGAAGTTGGGGGAATTAAAGATTTTCCGCAGGTGCAGAGTTTCTTGCGCAGATGCGACATCGCAGGTGCGCATATTTGGGCCACAGGTTCGAAAGCCCTGGGCAGAAAGTATAAAATAACACTTTGCGAATTTTGGTTCATTTTCACCATTTTCAAGTCGGTGTTTGGAGCTTTTGGAGTGATTTTAAAAAGAGATTCAGGGGATTTTCATTGAGGTAAGTTGCTTGAGCTCTAATACTCCTATCTATGGTAATTTCCCGTTGTTTAATCATTTAATTAGTGAATTAGGGGTGAAAATGAGGGGTTAGGGCTTGGGATTTTGGAGAGTTTGATGGGAGGATTTGAGGGATCAAACGGTGTCGGATTTTAATAAATTTTGTATGTATGGACTCATGAGTGAATGGTCTTTCAAGCTTTGTAATTTTTGTCGAATTTCGAGGCGTGGGCTCAGGGGGGCGGGTTTGAGCCAATTTCGGATTTTTGGTCTAAATTGGTAGTTTTTCTTATGAAATTCATTCCTTTAGCATAAATTGATGGTATTGTACTGATTTTGAATAGATTCAGAGCATTTAGAGGCCGAATCGAGGGGCAAGAGCATCGCAGAGTAGGAATTTGATCGGTTTGAGGTAAGTAATGATTGTAAATCTGGTCCTAAGGGTATGAATTTTTGTATCATTTTACTATTTGGAGGTGACGCGCATGCTAGATGACGGGCGTATGGGCGTACACCGTTGGGGATTGTGACTTGGTCCGTCCCGTATCAATTGTAAAGTTGAATATTTTGTTGAAACTGTATGATTCTTATGTGTTTTAGAAAGAATTTCTGTAAATCAGGTTGGATGCCATGTTTAGGCCTTATGTCAGTGTTGTTTGGACCCTTAGAGGTCTTTTTTTGCTATCCTCTCATTCTTTTTGATTGAAAATCTATACTCAGTCATGTGTATACATATTTACATCATAACTCGGTCTCTATTACTCTATTTTGATGCATCATATAAATGTTGTTTGGGCTGAATACTTTATTTTTCTGAGAGCCCGAGAGGCTGGAGAAGTTTATAACTAAGTGAGGCCGAGGGTCTGATTTGTGAGAATATTTATGGGATCTGGCTGCATGCCGCAGCATGTTTGATATAGGCCGAGGGCCTCATTGATTTATGCCATGATTGGCTTGATATAGCGTTTGGACTGAAGGAGCCCCTCCGAAGTCTGTACACACCCCCAGTGAGCACAGGTACCTACTGTGTGCGAGTGCCGAGTGCTGAGTGACTGGGAGGCATGAGTGATGGTTAGGTCTGCCTGAGGAGTTGTATACGAGTGATGTGAGGTTTTCCCGAGGGGCTGTATATGAGTGATGTTGCCCGAGGGGCTGATTATGATTCCATTATTTTTTCTCACCTTTGCATTGAGCCTTTGTTGGAAAACTGTTGAAAGATGTCTTTAAATGATTTTACTGGGACTGGATTTAAACGAACTGATTTAATTCAAACTCTAATTTTAAAAGTATGCTGTATTTTACTGAATTTTGGTGATAAGAACTTTACTTGCATTATTGCTCGTCACTACTTCTCAGTCTTTATTTACTGTTGTTACTTACTAAGTTGGTGTACTCACGTTACTCCCTACACCTTGTGTGCAGATCCAGGTATTTCTGGCCACGGTAGCGGTTGTTGATATATTCAATAGCGGATCATCGGAGATAGCAAGGTAGTTGTCTGGCGATCGCAGCCCTGTTTTTCTCTTTCCTTATCTTCCCCTTAGTTGTATTGGTTTTTGTTTTCCGGACTATGCTAGTCTTGATGTTATCAGACAGTTTATAGTAGTTGCTTATGACTTAGTGACACCCCGATGTCGGACTTTTTTTTTTCTTTTCCGCACTTTTGCTTTGATTTGTACTCGTTTACGAAGATTTTTATGTTAAATAGCCTTGAAATTATCTTTGAAATGAAAATATCGATTTGTTTTGGAAATGATCGGCTTGCCTAGTTTCACGATAGGCGCCATCACGACAGGGTTAGTTTGGGTCGTGATAGTAACGACCCAACATGTTTAGGAAAAGGTTTTAAACCCTAAAACCTGCGGCTATATAAAGTGGTCTTATTCCATAAGAGGCCATGGTTTTTAGTACACGATTTTCCTAGGAGAAACTCGTCCACACGAGTTTCTAGTTCCGAACATTATTCGGGTCACACAGCAGAAGACCGTGGAACTGGAGGATGATCTCGTGGATGGTTTTTGCTCATGCTTGAAGGTCTTTTCGCTATCGCGGTCATGCTTCAAGAGATAAGTATCAATTTTATGTTTGATTAAAAACTGTGATTATGTGTTGTCTATATTACATGCAAGTTATCCTGGCTATTTGCTTCTGCTGTTTGTATCTGTTTTCCATCGGAAAGCGTACTCAAACTCCTTTTTCAACTCCAAGTAAAATGTTCTATTAGCCTATGAATTAAAATTCTGTAATAGAGGCTATTAATCTTGTTCCTAATTAAGCCGGAGGTTTAGAAAGAAAACTTGTTTATGTTAAAAAGTTACTTATAAGTTAGCTATTTGAGTTAGCGAAAACTACCGTTCAAAACTATATCCCTGTGTTTGATTATGCGTTAAAAATTATTCTACTTCTGCATTGATATGAAAATTAAATTACATATATTCTAAACATGCTAGGTAAATTTTTTGTGAATAATTCATCTTACTCTTTCTTGTGAAATATTTGGACCATATACACCTAAAACTTAATTATAGTTCCCACGAAATTCTTTAAGAAACAAAATCATTTTCATGACCTAATGCCAAATAATTTAAATTTAAATTTCCTTCTAGCTACATATATGTGTTCGTGTTTGTGAGCTAAAAACTTCATCAATTGTAAGTTTAGCTATCATTTTTTTCTACAAGGAATCGTGATGTCTTTCTAGGGAATTGCGGATCTCCTTATTAGCTCTTATTTGTGGTGCACAATTTCTTGGAATGTAGGTAATTGTTATGATCGATTCAATAGAAAAGAAGAAATAGTTTTTATTTTTCGTTGGGATTTCCGAGAAAAATATAGTCCATTCACTGATTTGAAATTTGGCATGCTGTTGGGCTTGAGTTTATTGTCAAAATTTAACAAATCATTAAAATAGTTATTACTATGTTATTTTCCAAATTAATTTTGTGTATATAATCAGCTATCATTTGTCATCCACTTGAAAAGAAGAGGAAAATAGAAAATCAGAAGAAATCAAATAGTATCCGCTTTCTTCTAATACATCATCATCTTAGCTAAGGCAAAGCTAAAAAAATTTATTAAACAAAAATTATCTGAGCAGAACACCTCCCAAAGAATCTTAAAAAGAGAGAGAGCTCTTTGTTTTAAATTGTCGGTGAAAATAAAGCTAATCCGGGAGCCAAGAAAGCCAAATAAGTAGAGATAAAATTCCACATTTTAAAAGGCACAACTGCACAAGGTAGCGTTCGCTTTATGACCGAGAAAAAAAAAAGAGGATAAAAAAGCTTAAGCGCCTAAGTTTCTGTAAAGTCAGAAGAATATCCTTAGCAAGATAGATCAACACAGAAAAAGCCCCAAACAAAAAACCAAAATCCTCCACAC
>AWOL01S0025924.1:187340-208343 GCA_000715115.1 Nicotiana otophora | reverse complement strand
CCCCAAAAAAAGAAAAAAGAAAAGAAAAAGGAATTCATACTGAAAGCACAATCTGTCTACAGTTAATAACGATAATAATCACCAAACATAATCCGTGATTAAGGCCTTTTCTTTGCCATGACAACAGCCAAACGACGACTATCCTCACAACTTTTTAATAAAATATTAAGCTCACAGTAACATATAATATCTAAAATATTGAAGTGAATTAATTGTTTAAACAAAAGATGATGACACTCACTAAGATAAGAAATTCCTTGAGATTTGTCCTATCCAATGACCTGAAAAGAAGTCTGTTCTTTTATTTAATATTTTTTGAAATTAAAAGCATGGGTTATTGTACCTATAAGAAATTAAACTAAATAGTTGTGGTTTTGTGCTGTCTCCAAAAAAGAAGATAAGTTACGTACTTCATTTAGTAGTTGTGTTTGGAATGATTCATGTATTCAAGCACCCCAATACTGTACTGGAGATGATTGTGAATTGTTATCTTTTTTTTTGTCATTTTGGGTGTCGATATTACTTTACACAATAAAACTGTCCGAAGAGTTGTACATTATTTAGCTAGATCAATGACCAAAGGAAGAAAGTGGTGCACGAAGGCAAATCGAAGCTTTGAGCCCAAAATGATGTAAACTTTGAGCTCATCTCATTATGGGCCGGGTTTAGATTGAAACGTCTAATTGGTAATTCTCAAAAGTTTCCTTTCAAGCTCATCTCGTTTGCGGAACCACCCTTTGAGGAGACTTATATGTTAACATCTGTTGAAAAAGAAAGAAGAAATAACTTACGTAGCCGCTTACTCAACCTCTTAAATTAAAAATAGGCGACATATAATATACGTATAATCTATGTATAATATGCGTATAATTTATGTACCAACTAGAAAAAATAAACAGTGAATTCGATCGGCTATTCATGTAAAGATCCCGATCAAACCAATGCCCTAATCGAGCAATATTGGGCTAACTTCAAGTGACAGTAAAGGTGATTGTCTGTTCCAGAAATTGCCAAGGGCAATTAACTTTAACCAACAGAAAAATGATGGTGCTACGTAAAAATAGCGATTTTGATTTGCAAGTATAAATGAACTACGTATTTTGGTTATTATTGCAAAGCATACTCATGTCTGCTGGACGTTTAAACGGCTGCCTATGCACCAACGGTCTCGGCCCTCAAACTTTACATACATATACAATTAGTTATATCTCAGACACTGTTATAAGATTATTTATGGAAAAATGACATTATATAGTCATTCTAAAAATAATAACCAAAACATAAATAAAATAATATATATATATTATGTATGTTATATACAAAAATTATGCAAATTTTATACACGTTTTCGGCTATCGAATGTAAATAATTTCTGGTACGGGCTAAAAGCGAAAGAAATCCAATATTTATTGGGGTATCAAAATTACACTTTACCAATCTAAACTTGTGCTTGGGCTACGACCCAGCTAGTGAAGTTAATCGAAACACAGTTGAAAGCTATCTCGCAACTCCATAATTTCCAGTCACCAGTGCAACATTAATTAGTGGCTATCTGAGAGTCACAGTATTCCCTTTTCTGCTTGCCCAGTGACTACTGAACAAAGCAGGTGAGGACCGCAATTAGATAATTTTAGTCGGTCAATGGCTAGTTGCATCATGGAAAATTTCGTTAATTGACAACTTAAGTGCCACCCACACACACATACAAACACACTTGAATTTAAATGACTAGACCTATCACTTCAATCCTCCTCAAAAGTCAGGGTGACCAATATATAGACTTGTAATACAATTTAGGAAGAAAATACCACATAATATGATATCACAGTTGCGAAATTTCCTTCTTTTCCCCCACTAAATGGTCCCATTTCTTTTACTAATCAAATGTTGGAAGTAACCTTCCCGAAGAGTAGACTATAAGAATATCATAAACATCAAATCTGCATAGGCGATAACGTAGTCGAAACAACACTAAAGTAACACAATTTTCAGAAATGTCGAAATGAGGAAGCCAATTGCAAGATTGCACAATAGCTGATTACGTGGAATTTGGTTCTCAAGTCTAAATCATCATAAGCAGTATATAGGCGACCAAAGGCTTAGGCATCAAGACATCAACAATGGAAGCTAGTTTCCTCCTACTTTTTCTATTGTTTTTCTGCTCTACTATACACAAGATTTCTACTACAACAGATATAATCACTACAAATCACTCCATTGTAGATGGTGAAACTGTTGTTTCATCTGGTGGAACCTTTGAAATGGGATTTTTCAGCCCCAGTGGTTCCTCAAAGCGATACATCGGGATATGGTACAAGCAAATTCTTCCTCATATGCAGACAGTTGTATGGGTTGCCAATAGAGAAAAACCACTCACAAATACATCCTCAGTTGTTTTGAAGGTCACCAAGCCGGGAATACTTGCTCTTCTCAATGACAAGAATGAAATTATATGGTCCACTAACACCTCACGATCAGTCCAAAATCCAGTAGCACAGCTTTTAGGTTCTGGTAATCTTGTAGTAAAAGATGCAAATGATGGGAACCGAGATAACTTCCTTTGGCAGAGCTTTAGTTTTCCAACTGATACACACTTGCCTGATATGAAGCTTGGAAAGAGTTTTCGAACTGGGCATGAGGCTTACCTTTCAGCATGGCAGAACGATAATGATCCAACTCCAGGGGAATTCACTCTTCACGTTGATCCTACTGGATATCCACAGGTCCTCCTCAAACGTGGCACGAAAGTATCAGCTCGCTCAGGCCCATGGAATGGTTTATATTGGAGTTGGGCACCAGTATACCTACAAAAACTAAGCAACTCTAGTACAATTAAAGTTGTTTTTAACGAGGAGGAGATTTACTATAGCTATTTTCTCACTAACAACTGGTTAACAAGAATAGTCCTAACTAGCAATGGTGATATACAAAGCTTAACATGGGTGGATCGTACCAAGAGTTGGCATATTTACCTCAAGTTACCTTCGGATACTTGTGATACATATAGCTTATGTGGTGCCTATGGGAGCTGTGACATAGATAATTCCCCTGTTTGTGGATGTTTGGAAAAGTTTGTAGCTAAATATCCACAACAATGGGAAAATGGAGATTGGTCAGAAGGGTGTGTTCGGAGGACACCTCTTGATTGCAACAAGGAACATGTATTTCTAAGATATTCTGGAATCAAGTTGCCTGATACTAAGTACTCTCAGTACGATAAGACTATGACACTCGAAGGGTGTAGGAAAGTCTGCTCGAGGAACTGCTCTTGCACAGCTTATTCAAGTCTAGATATAAGCAACGGAGAGAAAGGTTGCTTGTTTTGGTTTGGGGAGTTGACTGACATCAGAAAGCTGTCTGGAAGAGGGCAAGACATTTATATCAGGATGGATTCTTCAGAGCAAGGTAAGAACTTATGTTTAAAGAATTTTCAATTATGTGTTTTTAAACTTAGTTTTTCAACACATTGAGACCATATTATGCAACAATAGTGGCCCATCTCGATTTGCAGTGGCTGATAGCAAAAATTGGTTGTAGTTTCTGTCGCAGGTTCAAATAGAAAGAAAGCAGAGATACTCGCAGTGAGTTTCTCATTGTTGATGGCAATGATTTTACTATGCCTGATTTTGTTATACAAACGGAAAAAGAAGAAGAAACTGAATCTCAAAGAAGATTTTGAGCTGCCACTGTTCCAATTGTCGACAATAACAAGAGCCACAAATAATTTTTCAGTCAACGACAAGATTGGAGAGGGAGGATTTGGACCAGTTTACAAGGTATACACTGCAAATCTGTTATGTTGCTTAGCTCCTATAAAATCCTTGCCGCACCAGTGTAGATCCGGCACAATTTTGGTGCAGGGGTGGGAGCTGCATTGGATTTGGTCAGGCTAACTTGGGTGCTTTGACTACACCTACGGCCAAGTATAGGTTGATGGGGTATTTGTTTTAATTTTGGATTATGTCATATATATTATATACTGAGTAATTATGTGTATATATTGGATTATGTCATCTAGGGGGTGCTGGAAGACGGACAAGAAATAGCCGTGAAGAGGCTTTCAAGGACTTCCATGCAAGGACTTGACGAATTCAAGAATGAAGTTATCTATATTGCCAAGCTTCAGCATCGGAATCTTGTGAGACTTCTGGGTTGTTGCATACAAGGGGAAGAAAAGATGTTGATCTATGAATACATGCCTAACAAAAGCCTGGATTCATACATATTTGGTTTGATTTCTTGCCTATTACACAAGCTAAAATTAGTAATAATGCTTTGTCCTATTAGTCATAACATGTACATTTATGACCAAGGCAAAAGCATGTTAACAGAAATAGCTAATCATAAAGCTTATTTTGTAGATCAAACAAAGAGCAAATTACTTGACTGGCCAAAGCGTTTCGACATCATAAATGGAATTGCTCGTGGCTTATTGTATCTCCACCAAGATTCTCGACTACGAATTATCCATAGAGACCTTAAAGCAAGCAATGTTTTGCTAGATATAGAAATGAATCCAAAGATATCAGACTTTGGCTTGGCTAGAAGTGTTGCAGGGAATGAGATGGGAGCAAACACAAGCCATGTGGTTGGGACACAGTAAGAATCTCTAAGACAAAGTACTCTCATATGACATCACACTTCTTTAGTATACATTGTGTTTTTTTTTTTGGGCACAGTGGCTACATGTCCCCTGAATATGCAGTAGATGGGATCTTCTCGGTAAAATCTGATGTGTTTAGCTTTGGCGTCTTGGTGTTAGAAATTGTGAGTTGCAAGAAAAATAGAGGATTTGTCCATCAAGATCACAACCTTAACCTTCTCGGTCATGTAAGCACTCTATATATAGTCTGCATTACACATACATAACTCATTTTCTTTCTGTACAACGCATGGAATTTATTAGATCCCTGATCAAAACTCAAACAGGCATGGAAGCTTTACAAAGAAGATAGATCTTTGGAACTAATTGATGAGGAGCTAGCTGATTCTTGCCATATATCTCAAGTTTTAAGGTCAATCCAAGTGGGTCTTTTATGTGTGCAACAACGTCCAGAAGATAGGCCAAACATGTCTTCTGTGGTTCTGATGTTGGGTAATGAGAGTCCTCTGCCAGAAGCTAAAGAACCAGGGTATTTCACAGAAAGAAACATATTTGATGAAGCAAAATCAGGATCGCAGACAGCCAGTTCAAAAAATGAAGTCACAATCACATTGTTATATCCTCGATAGAGTGCGAATGAGTCAACTATTCTGACTTGTGTACACATGAATAATATTTTTGGAAAAAACTTGAAACTTTGGTTCTTGAAATATACAGCAATATCTACTAGCTATAACAAATTATATCGTGTAATTAGAAATAACCAATCTATATTATTATTTGAAATTTTGCACTTTCTTATAACTCCATTTCTTAGTTTAAATATACTTTGAAAATGGTACAAAGTTGTTACCGGATTGTAAGCACCCCTTTGCCTTGATTGGTTTTTGCATTTTTGAGTCATACAACTGAATTTTAATTTTTACTTGAAGGGGTGCGGCCCTCCTCGGACCAAACACGGGATGTTTCATGCACCGGACTGCCTTTTTTTAAAAGAAATGTAAATCTTAATAAGGGAAAAGTCCAAATTTGTCCCTGAACTATGTGAAATTGTTTAACTATTAGAAGTTCCAAACATAAAAGCCTTTATCATACAGAAATCTCCAACTCAACCTCAGCCATGATAATACTCATATTCAAGAATAAAAATTGTGGAATATTAATAAGTAAAACGAAAACAGCATTACCTGTTCATAAAAGCAAAAGAGGTCTTGAATATCTACATGGCGGAGTACTCCATCAATTCATCATTGGAAGTAACAAACTTTGAATTCCCGTGAGATGAGTAGTACCAGAACTGCAAAACAACCAAACTCAAACTTATCAACATTATCAAATTTCCTTATTTAACTACTAAAGCATCAGTTTTATAGTGCTCGCCCCTAAAACAGAAAAAGAAGAAAAAATTCCAGGTGAAAGATCCTCTATTTTTCTGTCTCTTTTTCCGCTTCTCGATTGGGGAAGAAATTTTATAGTACATCAATGATTATAGTTTTAATTGATTAATTTACCGGGTGAGAAATAAGATCAGCATCATCAACTCTTTGAATGTAAGCTCCCCCATTCCCTTTCAGAATCTTCTTCCAGCATTGTTGGTCAACGCCTCAAATTCCTCAGTCACATTTCTTCTTAGGTCAAACTTATTCTCAGAAAACACTTCTGCAATAAATAGCTATCATGAGCATAAATTAAGGCCCCAAGCCGAGAAAACAAATCAAAATGGTCCATTATGTATGTGTGAGGACTACTTTGACCCTTGTTAGATACCTCTAGACGCAAATAAAGTCCTTCATGTTTGTAAACAGTAGCACTTTTAGTCCAAAATCCTAGAACTAAAGAAAATGCAAAAAACAAAACTCTGTTAAAATTAATAGAATATTGCTGACGTGCTAATCACGGGAGAAATCACAAACACAAGATCTGTTGAAAGAAAACTTTCAGTCGGTCGGAATTCCCAGAAATTTTGTGTCAAGTATTTCTTCTACACAAACAAGTCAGAATATTACCAACTTTTCTCATCTGCTGACCTTTGAAGTCTCGTTTGATCAGGAATTTCCAATTTCCATATTCTACCTGCTTACCCACTTGCCATCACATTAAGAACAATTATTTATTCATTGCGTAAAGGACTTCACAACAACTTTTTTCACACGTTTGTTCCTCAAATTAGTGTACCTTTTATTGGGTGAAAAATTTATTATATGTTAAGGTTTATGGGTAAATGGAATAATATTTTGTTTAATTGGTGAAAGGATTATTTATCAAGTAAAGTTTATCGAGTAAACTTTACTAGGTAAATAGGAGACCGATTTGGAATCGAATTTGAGTGAAACTAGTATGGTTGGGCTCGCAATTAAATGTGTTGTCGGATTTTGTGAGTTTTGTCAGATTTCGAGGTGCGGGCCTTCTTATCCAACGAAAAGAAAATAGTTATCGAGTAATACTATTGACTTGCAACGGAGTTTTGTATCCTCCACAAAAGTCAGATCTTTGGGGAATGACCAATTGACCATAACCTCCTGATATTGATAAATTAGAGAGACAATGACATATCATATTAAAATCACAATTCCGAAATTTCCATCTTGTTTCACTAATCAAATGTTAGAAACAGCACAATCAGCGATAGTTTAGTGCCGTTGTCCAGATGCTGCTTTTTAAAAAAATGAAATTTCCATCCTCTTTTTGTTCAGAGGCTGTAAATACTCAAACACGTGCTAGCAAATTTCAACAATGCAAAAAGCACACAGGACAACCTGATGCACTAAGCTCCCGCAATGTACAGTGTCCGGAGAAAGGCCGAAACAGGGGCCTATTGTACGCAGTCTTACCCTGTATTTCTGCAAGAGACTGTTTCCACAGCTTGAACTTGTAACCTCCCGGTAACTTTATTAGTTACGGCAAAAAGCACCTAACGTGGAATTTGGCTCTAAAGTCTAAATCATACTAGTATATAGGCGACCAAAGACTTGGGAATCATCAAGTCATCAATAATGGAAGCTAGTTTCTTCCTACTTTTTGTGTTGTCTTTCTACTCTACAATACACAAGATTTCTACAACAACAGATGTAATAACTAAAAATCAATTCATCATAGATGGTCAAACTGTTGTTTCATCTGGTGGAACCTTTGAAATGGGATTTTTCAGCCCCAGTGGTTCCTCAAAGCGATACATCGGTATATGGTACAAGCAAATTCTTCCTGTGCAGACAGTTGTATGGGTTGCCAATAGAGAAAAACCACTCACCAACACATCTTCAGTTGTTTTGAAGGTCACTAAGCCAGGAATACTAGCTCTTCTCAACGACAAGAATGAAATTATATGGTCCACTAGCACCTCAAGATCAATCCAAAATCCAGTTGCAGTGCTTTTAGATTCTGGTAATCTTGTTGTAAAAGATGCAAAAGATGGCAACCCAGAAAATTTCCTCTGGCAGAGCTTCAATTTTCCAACTGATACGCACTTGCCCGGTATGAAGCTCGGCAAGAATCTTAAAACTGGCCATGAGACTTACCTTTCAGCATGGAAGACCGATAATGATCCAACACCGGGAGAATTCACTCGTCACATTGATCCTACTGGATATCCGCAGGCCCTAACCAAACGTGGCACAAGTGTATCAGTTCGTGCAGGACCATGGAATGGTTTTAGATGGAGTGGGATACCCAAACAACTACTAACACAAAGCAGCATTTTTACATTTCAATTTATTTTCAATACAGAGGAGGTCTACTATATTTTTTCAATCATTAACAGCTCAGTTTTATCAAGACTAGTCCTCACTAGCAATGGTTATGTCCAACGCTTGACGTGGGTGGCTCGGACCAAGAGTTGGCATATTTACTACAATTTACCTTCCGATAATTGTGATACATATAGCTTATGTGGTGCCTATGGGAGCTGTGACATAGATAATTCCCCTATTTGTGGATGTTTGGAAAAGTTTGTAGCTAAATATCCACAACAATGGGAAAAGGGAGATTGGTCAGAAGGGTGTGTTCGGAGGACACCTCTTGATTGCAACAAGGAACATGTATTTCTAAAGTATTCTGGAATCAAGTTGCCGGATACTAAGTACTCTCAGTATGATAAGACCATGACACTCGAAGAGTGTAGTCACGTATGCTCCAGGAACTGCTCTTGCACAGCTTATTCAAGTCTAGATATAAGCAATGGAGACAAAGGTTGCTTGTTTTGGTTCGGGGAGTTGATTGACATCAGAAAGCTGTCTGAAAGAGGGCAAGACATTTACATCAGAATGGATTCTTCGGAGCAAGGTAAGAACTTATGTTTAAGAAATTTCCAATGATGTGTTTTTAAATTTAGTTTTTCAACACATGGAGACCATATTATGCAACAATAGTGGCCTATCTCGATCTGCAGTGGCTGATAGAAAAATTTGGTAGTAGTATCTGAGGCAGGTTCAAATAGAAAAAAGGCAAAGATACTCACAATGAGTATCTCATTGTTGATGGCAATGATTTTGCTATGCCTGATTATGTTATACAAGCGGAAAAAGAAGAAGAAACTGAAACTTAAAGAAGATTTTGAGCTGCCACAGTTCCAATTGTCTACAATAACAAGAGCTACAAATAACTTTTCGCTCAACAACAAGATTGGAGAGGGTGGATTTGGACTTGTTTACAAGGTAAACAGTGAAAAATTGTTGGAAGAGTAACCAGTTTATGATCAAGATTAGTGTGTTAGAGATGATTTTCATTCTGCAATTGATTCTCATCTTTGCAAAATCTATGTTCTCCTGATATACTTTTGCCATTTATAGGGAGTGTTGGAAGATGGACAAGAAATTGCTGTGAAAAGGCTTTCAAGGACTTCCATGCAAGGACTTGACGAATTCAAGAACGAAGTTATTTATATTTCCAAGCTTCAGCATCGAAATCTTGTGAGACTTATAGGTTGCTGCATTCAAGGGGAAGAAAAGATGTTGATCTATGAATACATGTCTAACAAAAGCCTGAATGCACACATATTTGGTTTGGATTTCTAACCTACTACACAAGCTAAAATGAGTAATACTTTGATCTATTAGTCATAACATGTACGTTCAGACCAAGGCATGATTACAAAAACTGCTAACAAGAAACCTTATTTTGTAGATCAAACAAAGAAAAACTTACTTGATTGGCCAAAGCGTTTCGAGATCATAAACGGAATTGCTCGTGGCTTATTGTATCTCCATCAAGATTCTCGACTACGGATTATCCATAGAGACCTTAAAGCAAGCAATGTTTTGCTAGATATAGAAATGAATCCAAAGATATCAGACTTTGGCATCGCCAGAAGTGTTGCAGGAAATGAGATGGGTGCAAAAACACGTCATGTGGTTGGGACACAGTACGAATCTCTAATATCATATAAAGTACTCTCATATGACATCTCACTTCTTTAGTTCTCATGGTGTTGTTTTTTTTTGGCACAGTGGCTACATGTCCCCTGAATATGCAATAGATGGGATCTTCTCGGTAAAATCAGATGTATTTAGCTTTGGCGTCTTGGTGTTAGAGATTGTGAGTTGCAAGAGAAATAGAGGATTTGTCCATCAAGATCACAACCTTAACCTTCTCGGTCATGTAAGCACTGTGTAATCTTCATTACACACAGAACTCATTTTTTTAACTTTATAAGACATGGAGTTTGTCATGATCCATATGATCTAAACTCAAACAGGCATGGAAGCTTTACAAAGAAGATAGGTCCTTGGAACTAATTGATGAGCAGCTAGCTGATTCTTGCCATGTATCTCAAGTTTTAAGGTCAATCCAAGTGGGTTTATTATGCGTGCAACAACGTCCAGATGATAGACCAAGCATGTCTTCTGTCGTTCTGATGTTGGCTAATGAGAGCCTACTGCCAAAAGCTAAAGAACCAGGATTTTTCACAGAAAGAAACATATTTGATGAAGCAAAATCAGGATCGCAGATAACCAGTACAAACAATGAAGTCACAATCACATTGTTAGATCCTCGGTAGTGTGTGACAAGTTAACTATTTTGACTTGCGTGCACATGAATAGGAAAAATATATTAGAACCTTGATTCTTGAAAAATACAGTAGTATTTGAAATAAAACATCAAGTTGAATTTTTCTACTTGGAGATGTTAGCTACTTATGGATGAAATGTTTTCTCTATTTCTATTGTTCTTTGAATATATACTTTAGATATGTTTCTTGTATCACAAAAATTCTAAAGTTATAAATTTGTTTCCTGAACTATTAGCTATAACAATTTTCTCGTGCAATTGGAAATCACAAAAATGAATATTGGTAATGAAAATTTTGCACATTGTAACTCCAGTTTTTAGTTAAAGTATCTAGAAAATGGTACAAAGTTGTTATCGGAATTTAAGCAGCCCTTTACCTTAACTTGTTTTCTTTTTGAATTTGTGAGACATACAGGAATTTTGCGTTTTACTGAGAAAACGTAAACTCCAATAATAATTTCAGAGCTTTTGAGTTTGTAATGTTTCTGTTCAGAGAATAGCACCCTATTTGCGTCAAGAGCTTTAATAATTAAATATTTCAACAAATTTCTTCTTAAATATTTCGAACCTATAACATGCGTCTAACCCACACAGCAGGCATAACTCTTTCACCAGTAGACCAAGGCTCTGAGGGTAACTCTTTCACCAGTAGACGAAGGCTCTGAGGGTAATAATACGTAATATTTACATCTTCAATTTGGGGTCAAAATAGGGTCAAGTTTGCTATCTAAAAGAATGGATATCCCCATATTTGTTCCTAACACTACTTGAGGAATTGTGAGTTCGAGTCACCCCAAGAGCACCCTCCACTTCCAACCAAGAGGTTGTGAGTTCGAGTCACCCCAAGAGCAAAGGTGGGTAGTTCTTGGAGGGAAGGATGCCGAGGGTCTATTGGAAACAGCCTCTCTACCCCAGGGTAGGGGTAAGGTCTGCGTACACACTATCCTCCCCAGACCCCACTAGTGGGATTATACTGGGTTGTTGTTGTTGTTGTTGTTGTTGTACTACTTGAGGAATTGCGCTTTTACCGGTAGACCAAGGCCTTGAGGGCAATAATAACGTAATATTTAAATCTTCAATTTGGCGTCAAAGTACGGTCAAGTTTGCTATCGAAAATAATGGATATCCCCATAGATGGGCTCCTAACACCACTTCAGAATAAATAGCTCTTTAACGTAAGTAATGGAGAAATATATGGGGATTAACAAAGTGAAATGCGTAGCTCTTGGAGAAATGAGGTTTAATTGATTATGCCATTTGTTTTTCAGTCCACTTGTGTATAAACAAGTCTATTATTTCTCCTATGAGTTTAAGTTTTATGCAGTGACAATGTAATATATATTCATACAATCAAACTACTTATAAGATAATTATAAGTAAATCTGAGCATGACCATTAATTGGTAAAAAAGATAATTAACTTGTTCGCAGGTTAAACTGCATTGATAGTATTACAAGGTATATTATTAAAATCTTTTCTCAAATATGCACTTAACATTCTCCTAGCCTACAAATAAACAAATCTATTATTGCTTATTATGTTTTGATTATATTTCTAAGGTCGAACTAGTGTCAGACCCAAGATTTCAAGGTAATAGCTGCTCCACCGCCATTAACATATAGTTGCCACCAACAGTTTAAAAAAAAAAAAAAAATTGACAATGAAAAAATTTAATGAGCAAACTATCATGTATATTACCACAACAAAAAAATTAAAATTCACAATTGTCATCTATTAATTTTCACATTTGGAAACGATGATAATAGCACATTACTAAGACAAGCAAATACTTCACCTCTGCATAATGAATTAAACACTCATTTAAAAATCCTATTTTACTCATGCCTCACTCTATCTACAACACAAACAACAAGACAATAACAAAACACACATCCTCTTTTTCAATAGGGAAATCACACATCTAGCCGACTAAATTAAATCCTAACTATTTAAGTTTTTGAAAGATAAAAGAAAAACTTACAAATTTGTGAGCTGAAAGCTATGAACCAATACGCACAAATTTATCAATCATCGCAGCTCATTTGATTTCAACAACCTGCATTCACCTCAAAAAGTAGTTTGCTCATTCATTTATGATACATGAATTTTCATATTTGCATTATACTTATTTTGAGCCGAGGGTCTATCGGATAGGTATGTGTACACACTACCCTACCCAGAACCCACTTGTGGGACTTTATTGGGTCGTTGTTGTTGTTGTTGTTGCATTATACTTCTTGGAAAAATATAAATAATCCTCAACAACGTCAATTTGTTTGAATTGCACAACAAAGGAGAAGAAACTGATTTCAATAACCAACTAATGCCCATTCAAACATGAGACCAAAAATGGTTAGGTTTCATTTGTCATATTTTATCAGCCCGCAACTTCTCTTTATCTCACTAACTTCCGTTAAATAGAAGCAACATATTTGAACTATTCAAAACCCAGACAAGCATTTAAGGGTCAGAGCACTCTAATCAGAGATATAAGTATACAATTGAAACCCCTAAACAATCCCCTGTTTTCTGAATAACAAATAAGGAAAATCAGAAAGTCGTTTCAAAAGAATGTGATCAGATTCTTTTCTTCTTAAATAAGTAATAATTTTTAAAAGTGAATGGTTGAGTTAACTAAACTCACAGCTCCATTGCAGTATCACTGTCACCAATTTGCCCCAAATATAAAAATAAAAACAATTAAAATAGCAGCAAAGAAAGAAGTATACCAAAATATGTGGCCCATAGAGTGAAAATGGAGAGGCGACTGCCGAGTCACGGAACGGGAGAGTTCCGGAAGATGAAAGGTCTCGAAGTAAAGCTTGGAGTGGGATGGGGTGAAGAGGAGCAGCAAAATAAAGGAAAATAGGAAAGCTAAAAAGGAAATTAGTGAGTGTAATGTTCAAAATGGAGTAATGTTTTTTTTCCCTCCACCTAAAAATGCAGTAACTTTATTCTGTTAAACTTTCGTCTAATACTGTGTCGTTAGGGGGAAAAGTCGTGTTTTCTTCCCTTAAATATAATAAGGGAAAATATTATATTTGAACCATAGTGTAATTTTAAATATAATAAAATATTAAGGGGTAAATTTGAACCACTTTTCTTAAAATATTTGGACACTTGGAGTTTATTCATTTCATATTGGAGCTCCTTTAATAACAAGGAAAAATATGCAGACACAATCAGATGCAGAGCCAGGATTTAAAGCTTATGGGTTCAGAATTATAATCTTTTTAAGTTACCGGGTTCTAAATTAATAATTTATATATATTCAATAAATTTTTTAAGACAAATATAAGGTTTGAACAAAAGTTACTGGGTTTGGCCAAACCCGCATCTTCCACTTTGGCTCTGCCCCTGGACACTTTGATAACGATAAAATATAAATTGATAAAAAGTTTAAAGGAAGCAGAATTTACATGATCAAATTTTGAAACTTTTTTTTCCAAAAGAAATAAAGGTACATAAAACAAAATAAAAAGGATTAGCTTGTTATACTATGGATGTTCATTTAGTACTACATTGTAAATAAGCTTCACGAAGAAGCTTATCCATATGGGACTCCGTCGTAAATATATTTTTATCTATTTAGTACTCTTTTGGAAATAAGTCTCCTGAGAAAGCTTATCCATTCGGTACTCCATTATGGATAAATATTACCTCCGGTTGAAAATTATCTATATCTGGTACAATAACAGCTTACAAGCAGCTTATACAACAGCTTGTTATAGTAGCTTGCAGTAGCAGCTTACACATCAGCTTCATTTTTTCTATAAATAGAGGAGATTTCAGTTCATTATGTACATCAGTTTGAAGTTGAATAATATACCAGTTTCTCGCTATACTTATCTTTACTTTACAGTCTTTACTTTATAACACGTTATCAGCACGAGACTCTGTCATCTCGAGCAAATACTTTGAAAGTATCAGAGGTACGAACTTTTTTTTACTAAATAATGTCAAATCTTTCTAAACTTAAATTTGTAGCCCTAAATATATCGGGCAAAAGCTACATGTCTTGGGTGCGTAATGTTGAAATTCATCTTGATGCGATGGGTCTAGCAGACACCATAAAGGACAAAAATCAAGCATCAAACCAAAACTATGCCAAAGCAATGAAATTCCTACGTCATCACCTTGATGAAGCCTTGAAAATAGAATATCTCACTGTTAAAGATCCACTCATATTGTGGAATAATTTGAAAGATAAATATGACCACCTGAAAATGGTCGTTCTTCCACAGGCACGTTATGATTGGACTCATCTAAGGCTACAAGATTTTAAATCTATCATTGAATATAATTCTGCTATGTTCAGAATTATTTTCCAATTGAAATTATGTGGTGAATATATTACTGATCATGATATGTTTGAGAAAACTTTTACCACTTTTTATGCCTCAAATATGCTCTTGCAGCAGCAATATCGAGAGTTGGGATTCAAAAAATATTCTGAACTTATCTCACATCTTTTTATAGCCGAGCAAAATAATGGGCTATTAATGAAAAATCATGAAAGTCGGCCTATTGGTTCTTGTCCATTCCCTGAAGTGAATGAGATGAACTTCCACCAAGTTAAGCATGGAAGAGGTCGTGGCCCCAGTCGTGGTTATGGTCATGGTCGGGGAAGAAACTCTAATCATGGTAAAAATAATACACCAAAGAACCTTCCTCACCACCAGCAGTGGAAAAAGAAGGAACAAAAGCATGAAGTGGTGCAAGCAACAAATGCAAAAAATGCATGCTATAGATGTGGAGAAAAAGGGCATTGATCACGTACTTGTTATATGCCAAAGCACCTGGTTGAGCTTTATCAAGCCTCCCTAAGGAAGACAGAGAAAAATGCAGAAGCAAATTTTATTTCTAAAGATAAAATTTTATTTAAATTTCATGCATTTGGATGTAGCTGATTACTTTGCACTCCCGGAAGGAGAAACAAGTCATGTGATTAGTGATAAATCTGTAGAAATGTAAATATATATTTTTTTGTAGTAGATAGTATGATTATGTAATTGTTGTACATAAATAAAAGTTATGCTTTGATAATGATAATTATTATAATATATTTTGCTTATGTCATTTTAAAAATATGGATAATCCTCAAATTATATTTGGATCAAAAACTAATCATGAAGATATTTGTGCAATTGATAGTGGAACAACTCATGTCATATTCAAAGATCAGAAATACTTTTCTTATTTGCACAAGGAAAAAGCAAATGTTTCAACAATTTCTGGTAATATAAGTTTGATTGAAGGCTCCGGGAGAGCCATTATATTTCTGTCTAAGGGAACAAAACTCATTATAGACAATGCATTATTTTCCTCCAAGTCCCGAAAAAATTTGTTGACTTTTATAGATATCCGTCAAAATAGGTATCATGTTGAGATGATAGATAAAATGAATATGGAATATCTTTGCATTACAAAGAATGTTTCTCGCCAGAAGTGCATTGTAGAAAAGTTACCGACTTTATCTTTTGGCTTATACTATTCAAAGATTAGTACAGTTGAAGCACATTCTATCGTAAACCAGAAGTTTAGTGATTCAAATATTTTTGTGCTTTGGCATGGCCGTTTGGGCCATCCTGGATCAATAACGATGAGACGAATTACTAAAAATGTGAGTGGGCATCCATTAAAGAACCTGAAGATTCTTAGAAATGATGAATTTTTTTGTGATACTTGTTATCAAGACAAAATGATCGCTAGACCATCACCAATGAAGGTTGGCATTGAGTCCCCTGCCTTTTTAGAACGTATACATGGGGATATATGTGGACCTATTCACCCACTAAGTGAGTTGTTTAGATATTTTATGATCCTAATAAATGCATCTTCAAGATGGTCTCATGTGTGCCTACTATCATCTCGCAACCTGACGTTTGCAAAGGTATTAGCCCAAATAATTCGACTAAGGACACAATTTCCAGATTATCCTATAAAGTCTATTCACCTTGATAATATTGGAGAATTCTCATCTCAAGCTTTTAATGATTATTGTCTATCAGTTGGGATAAAAGTTGAACATCTTATAGCTTATATTTATACTCAAAATGGCCTTGCAGAGTCATTTATTAAACGTCTACAATTGATACCAAGACCACTACTTATGAAAATAAAATTTTTCACTACTGCTTGGGGCCATGCTATCTTGCATGCAGCATCACTTATCCGTCTCAAACTGACACATTATAATAAATATTCTCCATCATAATTAATTTTTGGTCATGAACTAAATATTGCCCATCTATGAACTTTGGATGTAATGTATATGTGCCAGTAGCACCACCACAACGCAGTAAGATGGTATCACAGAGAAGGTTAGGAATATATGTTGGATTTGAATCACCCTTTATTATTCGCTATCTTGAACCATTGACGAGAGATTTATTTACTGCTCGATTTGCATATTGTCGGTTTGATGAAACAAATTTTTCACAATTAGGGGAGAGAGAAAAAGGAAATCAAAAGAGAAATTGTGTGAAAAGTTTTATCATTATCTCATTTTGATCCACGTACCCATATATGTAATCAGGAGGTCCAGAAGATCATCTATTTACAAAATATAGAAAATCAAATGCCAGACGCGTTTACTGATTTGAAAAGAATAACTAAGTCATATATCCCTACAGAGAATGTGCATATCCGACTTGATGTCCCAGCAAGACCATCTACTAGCATGAGAGCTAGTAAACCTAAAGCACGCCTCAAGCGTGGTAGGTCTTTGGGTTCTAAGGATCAAAATTCTTGAAAAAGAAAATCGACAAATGACCAAACCAATACTATGAAGGGATTTTCTGAGGAGACCAAGATCTAGTTAGTTCTAAGATTCCTGAAGAAATCAATGAACCCGAGACTCAAGTAAGTGATGAACTTTTAATAAGTTCAATTGGTGATGGGATTAATTTAAATCAATCTGAAATAGTGGTGGATAATAATTTTGCATATATTGTTGCACTTAATATTATCCAAGATAGTGCTTGAACCCTGATCTGTCGAAGAATGTCGACAAAGATCTTATTGGCTAAAATGGCAGAAGGTAATTCAATCAGAATTGAACGTACTTGCTAAAAGAGAGGTCTTTGGACCAGTAATCCAAACACATGCTGGTATAAAATCAGTTGGTCATAAATGGATTTTTGTGCGAAAAAGAAATGATAAAAATGAAATTAAAAGATAGAAAGCTCGCCTTGTTGCACAAGGATTCTCATAACGACCTGGAGTCGATTTTGATGAAACATATTCACTTGTTATGGATGCCATAACATTTCGACATCTCATCAGTTTAGCACTACATGAAAAGCTTGAAATACATCTAATGGATGCAGTTACAGCTTATCTGTACGATTCACTTGATAATGAAATTTATATGAAAATCCCTGAAGAATTTAAAACGCCTGAAGCAAATTCAAAATCTCGAAAAATGTATTCAATCAGATTACAAAGATCTTTGTACGGTTTAAAGCAATCTGAATGCATATGGTATAATCGCCTAAGTGAATATTTGCTAAAAGAGGGTTACATAAATGATGTTATGTGTCCATGTATTTTTATAAAGAAAATGGCATCCGTATTTGTTATACTTATTGTTTATGTTGATGACATAATCTTGTTGGAACTCCAAAAGACAACTGAATATCTTAAGAAAGAATTTGAGATGAAAGATCTTGATAAGATAAAACTTTTCTTGGTCTGCAAATTGAACATTTAGCAGACGGGATATTTATCCATCAATCTGCCTATACAGAAAGGGTCTTAAAATGCTTTTACATGGACAAAGTGCACCCATTGAGTACAACAATGGTTGTTCGATCACTTGAAATGAATAAGGATCTGTTTCGATCACTAGAAGAGGATGAGGAACTCCTTGGTCCCGAAATACCTTATCTTAGTGCAATTGGTACACTTATGTATCTTGCTAATGCCGCATGGCCTGTCATAGCATTTTCTGTTCATTTACTAGCAAGATATATCTTTTCTCTTACACGAAGACATTGGAACGGGATAAAGCATATATTACGAAATTTAAAGGAAACTCTTGATATGAGTTTATTTTATGCTAACAAAGGTAGTGCAAATCTTGTTGGTTATGCAGATGCTGCTTATCTATCTGATGCACATAAAGCTCGATCTCAAACCGGGTACGTATTTACATGTGAAGGTATTTTCATATTATGGCGCTCCACAAAATAATCTATTGTTGCTATTTTTTCAAATCATGCTGAGATAATAGCTATAACGAATGCATATGGCTGAGATCAATGATTCATTTTATTCAAGGAAAATGTGATTTGGAATGTGATAAAAGATCCACAATTTTATGCGAAGACAATGTTGCATGCATAGCCCAATTAAAGGAAGGATTTATAAAAGTAGATAGAACGAAGCACATTTCACTAAAATTATTCTACACACATGATCTTCAGAAAAATGGTGACATTGATGTGCAACAAATCCGTTCAAGTGATAATCCGACAGATTTATTCACTAAATCTTTGCCAACTTCAACTTTTGAGAAGATGGTATACAAGATTGGAATGCAGAGACTCAAATATTTGAAACAAGATTTTCATCAGGGGAGTAAAATACGTGTTATACTCTTTTTTCCGTACTAAGGTTTTTTTCACTGGTTTTCCTTATAAGATTTTTAATGAGACAACTAGTTATGCGTATTACTAAATATGTATACTCTTTTTCCTTTACTAGGATTTTTTTCCATGTGATATTTCCTAGTAAGGTTATAACGAGGCACATTATCTTTTAATGAACATCCAAGGAGGAGTATTATAAATATATTATGTTATGGATGTTCATTTAGTACTTCGTTGTAAATAAGCTTCCTGAAAAAGCTTATCCATATGAGACTCCACCGTAAATATGTTTATCCATTTAGTACTCTATTAGAAATAAGCCTCCTGAAGAAGCTTATCATTTCGGTACTCCGTTATGGATAAATATTACCCCCGGTAAAAGATTATCTATATGTAGTACAATATCAAGTTACAAGCAACTTACATAACAGTTTGTTGTAGCAGCTTGCACTAGCGGTTTACACAACAACTTCATTTCTTCTATAAATAGAGGAGATTTCAGTTCATTATGTACATCAGTTTGAAGTTGAAAAATATATCAATTTCTCTCTATGCTTGTCTTTACTTTACGGTCTTTATTTTATAACACAACTAAATTATTCATATATTATAGGAAATTAAGAAGTCTAAATGTCACGACCCAGAATTCCTACCGTCGGGACCGTGATGGCGCCTAACATTCCACTTGCTAGGCAAGCCGACGTTAGAGAATTATTAAGCCAATACTTATTCAATTCAGTAAATAACAACAAATAAACTAAAATAAAATACAGCGAGTGTGGAATAATATAAAAACTTCATTAGTTGCTACCACCCGAATCTGGAGTCACAATTCACGAACTTCTAGGATTTACTACAAGTAAAAGTCTGAAAGAAATACAACTTTTAAATGAAAGAAATAGTAAAGAAAAAAAAACAAAAAAGATAGTCGGGGACTTCAAGGTCTGTGAACGCCAACAGATCTACCTTGAGTCTTCGATAAACCAGTCCGAGCTGCTATGCCTCTCGATCAGCTGGGACCAATATCAAAATCTGCACAGGAAGTGCAAAGTGCAGTATCAGTATAACCGACCCCATGTACTGATAAGTGTCGAGCCTAACCTCGACGAAGTAGTGACGAGGCTATGACAAGACACCTACATAACAAACCTTTGCAATTTGACAGTATATGTATAAATAACAACTAAACATGTACTATTTGGAGGGGGAAACATGCTGAGGGAAATAGAGATAGAGAACTACAGCAGAATGGTAACTTGAACAACTAATATACTATGAACCAATAAGAACAAGTAAACACAGTAAAGAAAAAATGCACGGCATCAACCTTTGTGCATTAACTCTCATAACATGGAACGGCATCACCCTTCGTGCATTAACTCTCATAACATGGCACGGCATCACCCTTCGTGCATTAACACTCACAATATAGTACGATATCACCCTTCGTGCATTAACACTCACAATATGGCACAACATCACCCTTCATGCATTAACACTCACAATATGGCACGACATCACCCTTCGTGCATTAACACTCACAATATGGCACGGCATCACCCTTCATGCATTAACACTCTCCTTTACCATAATGCAATGAACAAATAATAACAGGGAGATAAAATAACAAGTACAAGCCTTGCTTCAATATTTGGTTCCACAATATCAACCTCAACGTCAGAATCAATATTCAATTATCACCAGAAGATCCGTAAACATGATAAGAACGATCAATTTAACAATACTAGTTTAAACATGGATAATATGAACAAAGGAAGCTATAATTGCAAGAAACCAAGCCCC
>AWOL01S0025924.1:116516-184830 GCA_000715115.1 Nicotiana otophora | reverse complement strand
TGTTTATGTTGATGACATAAATCTTGTTGGAACTCCAGAAGAGCTCCAAAAGGCAATTGAATATCTTAAGAAAGAATTTGAGATGAAAGATCTTGATAAGATAAAACTTTTCTTGGTCTGCAAATTGAACATTTAGCAGACGGGATATTTATCCATCAATCTGCCTATACAGAAAGGGTCTTAAAATGCTTTTACATGGACAAAGTGCACCCATTGAGTACAACAATGGTTGTTCGATCACTTGAAATGAATAAGGATCTGTTTCGATCACTAGAAGAGGATGAGGAACTCCTTGGTCCCGAAATACCTTATCTTAGTGCAATTGGTACACTTATGTATCTTGCTAATGCCGCATGGCCTGTCATAGCATTTTCTGTTCATTTACTAGCAAGATATATCTTTTCTCTTACACGAAGACATTGGAACGGGATAAAGCATATATTACGAAATTTAAAGGAAACTCTTGATATGAGTTTATTTTATGCTAACAAAGGTAGTGCAAATCTTGTTGGTTATGCAGATGCTGCTTATCTATCTGATGCACATAAAGCTCGATCTCAAACCGGGTACGTATTTACATGTGAAGGTATTTTCATATTATGGCGCTCCACAAAATAATCTATTGTTGCTATTTTTTCAAATCATGCTGAGATAATAGCTATAACGAATGCATATGGCTGAGATCAATGATTCATTTTATTCAAGGAAAATGTGATTTGGAATGTGATAAAAGATCCACAATTTTATGCGAAGACAATGTTGCATGCATAGCCCAATTAAAGGAAGGATTTATAAAAGTAGATAGAACGAAGCACATTTCACTAAAATTATTCTACACACATGATCTTCAGAAAAATGGTGACATTGATGTGCAACAAATCCGTTCAAGTGATAATCCGACAGATTTATTCACTAAATCTTTGCCAACTTCAACTTTTGAGAAGATGGTATACAAGATTGGAATGCAGAGACTCAAATATTTGAAACAAGATTTTCATCAGGGGAGTAAAATACGTGTTATACTCTTTTTTCCGTACTAAGGTTTTTTTCACTGGTTTTCCTTATAAGATTTTTAATGAGACAACTAGTTATGCGTATTACTAAATATGTATACTCTTTTTCCTTTACTAGGATTTTTTTCCATGTGATATTTCCTAGTAAGGTTATAACGAGGCACATTATCTTTTAATGAACATCCAAGGAGGAGTATTATAAATATATTATGTTATGGATGTTCATTTAGTACTTCGTTGTAAATAAGCTTCCTGAAAAAGCTTATCCATATGAGACTCCACCGTAAATATGTTTATCCATTTAGTACTCTATTAGAAATAAGCCTCCTGAAGAAGCTTATCATTTCGGTACTCCGTTATGGATAAATATTACCCCCGGTAAAAGATTATCTATATGTAGTACAATATCAAGTTACAAGCAACTTACATAACAGTTTGTTGTAGCAGCTTGCACTAGCGGTTTACACAACAACTTCATTTCTTCTATAAATAGAGGAGATTTCAGTTCATTATGTACATCAGTTTGAAGTTGAAAAATATATCAATTTCTCTCTATGCTTGTCTTTACTTTACGGTCTTTATTTTATAACACAACTAAATTATTCATATATTATAGGAAATTAAGAAGTCTAAATGTCACGACCCAGAATTCCTACCGTCGGGACCGTGATGGCGCCTAACATTCCACTTGCTAGGCAAGCCGACGTTAGAGAATTATTAAGCCAATACTTATTCAATTCAGTAAATAACAACAAATAAACTAAAATAAAATACAGCGAGTGTGGAATAATATAAAAACTTCATTAGTTGCTACCACCCGAATCTGGAGTCACAATTCACGAACTTCTAGGATTTACTACAAGTAAAAGTCTGAAAGAAATACAACTTTTAAATGAAAGAAATAGTAAAGAAAAAAAAACAAAAAAGATAGTCGGGGACTTCAAGGTCTGTGAACGCCAACAGATCTACCTTGAGTCTTCGATAAACCAGTCCGAGCTGCTATGCCTCTCGATCAGCTGGGACCAATATCAAAATCTGCACAGGAAGTGCAAAGTGCAGTATCAGTATAACCGACCCCATGTACTGATAAGTGTCGAGCCTAACCTCGACGAAGTAGTGACGAGGCTATGACAAGACACCTACATAACAAACCTTTGCAATTTGACAGTATATGTATAAATAACAACTAAACATGTACTATTTGGAGGGGGAAACATGCTGAGGGAAATAGAGATAGAGAACTACAGCAGAATGGTAACTTGAACAACTAATATACTATGAACCAATAAGAACAAGTAAACACAGTAAAGAAAAAATGCACGGCATCAACCTTTGTGCATTAACTCTCATAACATGGAACGGCATCACCCTTCGTGCATTAACTCTCATAACATGGCACGGCATCACCCTTCGTGCATTAACACTCACAATATAGTACGATATCACCCTTCGTGCATTAACACTCACAATATGGCACAACATCACCCTTCATGCATTAACACTCACAATATGGCACGACATCACCCTTCGTGCATTAACACTCACAATATGGCACGGCATCACCCTTCATGCATTAACACTCTCCTTTACCATAATGCAATGAACAAATAATAACAGGGAGATAAAATAACAAGTACAAGCCTTGCTTCAATATTTGGTTCCACAATATCAACCTCAACGTCAGAATCAATATTCAATTATCACCAGAAGATCCGTAAACATGATAAGAACGATCAATTTAACAATACTAGTTTAAACATAGATAACATGAACAAAGGAAGCTATAATTGCAAGAAACCAAGCCCCGCCCGCATGCTTTAACCCGACTACAATGCATAAGTACTCATCACCTCACATATACGTTGTTCCCTAATATTTAAACATGCAGCAAATAGACAAATAAGTCTTATTCCCTCAAGTCAAAGTTAACCACGACACTTACCTCGCTCCGAAGACCAAACTCAAAGCTCAACCACGATTTTTCCTTTCAAACAAGACTCCGAACCAATAGAATCTAGCAATTTACTAACCAAACGATTCAATTTAAGTCTTAGGAACTACCTACAATTGTAAAGAATTTAATTTAGGCCATTATTAAAAAGTCAACGAAAGTCAACACCAGGGCCCGATTGGTCCAAACCCGAAATTCGGACCAAAATCCGATTATCCATTCACCTCCGAGCCCGGTTATGTAATTTGTTTTGGAATCCGACCTTAATTTGAGGTCTAAATCCCCATTTTTTCAAAAATTCCTAATTCTACCCAAAATCCCCAATTTCTACCACGAAAACTTTAAATTTTAGGTTGAAATTTTAGAAAAGTAGTGAAAGATTGAAAGAAACTAGTTTAGAATTACTTACCAATGATTTGGAGAAGAAAGTTTCTTTAGAAAATCGCCTCTAGGGTTCTTGAGTTTAGAAATTTCAAAAATGAACCAAATATCCCGTCTAAGTCAAATTTGATCAGGTGTAGATGTCGCATTTGTGACCTGGAGTTCGCAAATGCGAACCTCTCAAATGCGAAGAAACCATAGCAAATGTGAAGCTCTCCACACTTCTACTTTCTTCGCAAATGCGAAAAATGGTTCTCAATTGCGAATAATGATCTCCGCAAATGCGACCATTTGATCGCATTTGCGATCACTGTCTCCCCCTGTCCCTCTTCGCAAATGTGAAGCTTTGTTCACAAATGCGAACTCAGGCCTTCCCAGCTACTCTTCACAAATGCGATGAGTAGCTCACAAATGCGAACCCATCAGTGGTCGCAATTGCGATGATTGACCTCGCAATTGCGAGGTCTGAGGCCTGCAATAAAACTGAAGCACACCAGCAATGCTCTAAGTCGAATTTTCATTCCGTAGCATATCCGAAACTCACCCGAACCCTCGGGGCTCTAAACCAAAAGTGCACACAAGTTTAAAAACATCATACGAACTTGCTCGCGCGATCACATTTTCAAAATAATACCTAGAACTATGAATCAGACACCAAAATCAAATAAAATTTTCAAGAAACTTTAGAATTGCTATATTAACAACCGAACGTCCGAATCACGTCAAATCAACTCCGTTTCTCACCAAATTTGATAGACAAGTCATAAATATAGTATTGGACCTATACCAGATTCTGAAACTAAAATACAGACTCGATATCTAAAAAGTCAAACATCGGTCAAATATTTCAAAATCATTAAGCCTTTAATTTTTAAATTTTATCGAATTAGGGACTTCCGAATTCGATTCCGGGCATACGCCCAAGTCCTAAATCATGATACGGACCCATCGGACCGTCAAAATATGAATCCGGGTCCGTTTGCTTAAAAATTTGACCGAAATCAACTCAAGTAGATTTTAAGGCAAAATTTTCATATTTTCTTAGTTTTTAACATATAAGCCTTTCGGAAGAACACCCGGACTGTGCACGCAAATTAAGGAAGGCTAAAATAAGGTTTTTCAGATCTCGAAATACAGAATTAGGTTCTGAAACCTAAGATGACCTATCAGGTCATCACACTAAATTTACATGTAAACTTTCCAAGATTGTTTATTCATGCAATTCATTATAAGCTTGTTTTATAAAGGATTTTGTTATTATCCAAATATTATATAATGCCCTCCATTTCTAACAGAGCTTCAACTAACATAATATATCTACACGAATCATTTAAATTGTCACTTAAACGAGACATTTGGGAAAAAACAAAAGAGAAAAAGTTCAAAAAAAAAATTAAAAAAATGTTCAAATCTAAAAACAAAGTTCAAATTTAAAAATAAAAATAAATAAAAAAAGTTCAAACTTTACCCCTTGAACTTTACAAACATGTTCTCTTGTCTTACTTTTTTTATTCTTGAAAATGTTTGGATTAGCTTAAAAGCTGGTCAAATTAGTTTAAAAGTATTTTTTGGCTTGTACAAGTGTTTGACAAACTTAAAAATAGCTTTTAAGTTAAATGCTTTTAAATCTTTTTTTTTTAAAAGAAAAGGAAACTTACTTAAACAAAAGCATTACCTAGACCTTACATAATCCCGTAGGATATTGCCATTGTTAATAGCGGCAAGACTATTAAAAATATTAGTAGGTAAATACTTAGTACCATTACATAACCCTTGGTTGTTTTTATGTAATTCAGGTTCAACAAAAAGTGGGGGTGAGCAAGGCAAACACATTTAATAGGCTTAAAGTGGCAAATGACTTCCTTTGTTAGTTGGTGTGCTACTCTATTTCCCTCTCTAAAGTTATGTCTGATTACTGGGGCTCTCAGTTGGAGCATTAATGACCTGCAATTAAGCAAAGTATTGTTAGCTAAATCATCTCCTCATTTAGCGGTTTGATCATTTCTAAGGAGCCAGTTTCAATCTCTAATTATGCGAACATCATCTCTATCACAATCTTTAACCCTTGATCCAATGTTAGAAATTTTGCCTGCAAAGAAGTTGTTGCATAATAAGATTTATAAAAGCTCATAATCCAGTCTCTTTTGTTATTTCTAAAGACTCCTCCTAGACCAGCTTTTAGAGAAACTTTTAAGAAAATTCCATCTATGTTTAGCTTAATAGTGTCTTAGATGAGACTTTAGCCATTTGATATCTATTTTAATCTTATTTGTTTTAAGAGAGTTTCTTTCAGTGAAGAAATTATGTTTCCAAGCTTGCTGGAGAACTTTAGAGGTGCTCAAATCAAGATCTAGATTATTGAAACTGTTATTGTTCCTATTTTTCCAGAGGTTCCATATGGCAAAAGAAAAAATATTTTCCCATTTGGTGGTTTGATTAAGAGATTGCAGTCGGAAATTTTTTTAAATGGATTAGCCAGTGAGTATTGAGAGTGTTTGGGTGAACTGCCATTCCTAATTTTGCCTAGAAACGAGATACTATGGGACAATGAAGGAAAATGTGATGAGCATCTCCAGACCCTCTTTTATAAATCGGGCATGTGTCATCTATATTCATACCAATATGATGTAAGAAAGCTTTATATGGTATACGTTTAGGCAGGCATTGCCAAAAAAAGTATTTTATTTTGTTAGGGCAGTGAAGTTTTCAAATCCAAGAGAAATTCAACTCCGGGTTAGTATTAGGGTTGGGTAGGGCATAACAGGACTTGGTTGTAAAGGTTCCAATGCTACTAAGTTCCCAGGTCATATGGTCCTTTTTAAGATAAGTACTAAGAGGATCGATGTAGAATTAATCTTAATGATAATAGAAGGTCAAAGAATAAAAGAAATTTTGGAGGTATCCCACTCATCATGATTTATTAGTTCTTTCAAGGAGAGGTTGTAATCACTCAAATACAACGGTCCTTCAATATTGCTTCTAAGATTAGTAGTATTATGGATCCATCTAGAGGCCCAAATGTTGATTTTCGAGGTTTGACAAGGATGCCACATAGTGCCTTCATTATAAATCCTCCAACCTTTAATAAGAGCAGACCAAATAAAAGATATGTTAATCATTGATCTCTTGTGGGCGTATTTCCAGGTGATGAGTTGTGCCCAGGGGCCGGAAGTATTATTTAGATATCTCCAAGCAAGAGTTGTGAGGAGTGCTAGATGTGTTTTAGAGGCAGAACGAATAACTAGTTCACCGCCTATTATTTTTTTGGTAACAGTCTTCCAATTAACAATGTGCATTTTCTTGCCGGAATTTGTAGTACCATATATAAAATCTCTTTGAATCTTATTAATTTGGTTTAGGGTTTTAGTAGGCAACATAGTATATTGCATTAAATGTGTAGGGATAACACTTAATGTTGATATAGCTAGTGTGGTTCTATCCGCTATGTTTAAAAATTAGATTTTCAATGGGATAGCCTTATACACATTTTGTCAATGACAAATTGGAAGTCTTTAGATTTTGGTTTATGGTTTAACATTGGGAATCCACGACACTTCCCAAATTCAAAGATTAATTTCATGCCAAATAGGTTGGCAAAGTAGGAGGTGATTGTTGTGGGGCATTTTTTGGATAATATTAATATACGCTTGGCATAATTTATGGACAGGCCTAACTCATCCGTAAAAAGTTCCAAGCATTTTTTTTTATACAGTGGCCTATTTTGTGGTTAGCCCTTCTCATAAGGGTTAAGTCATCTGCAGAAAAAAAAGATGGGAGAAACTTGGACCTTTATAATTCATCTTAATAGGTCCCAAAGCATAATATCAACTTGTTAGTTTATGAGTCTTGGAAGAAGTTCCATACATAAAAAAAATTATATATGGAGACATAGGATCTTCTTGGCATATGCCTCTACTGGGACGGAAGTAATTCATTTTTGTACCATTAACAAGTATCCCTATTGTTAATAATACTAATACAGTGCATAATAAGCTTGGAGATCTTTGGAGGAAAATTAAAGAAAATAAGAGTTCTGTAAAAAACATCCCATTTCAATCGATCAAAAGTCTTTTCAAGGTTTATTTTTTATAACATATTGAATTTAGAGCTTTTAGAATTACGCATGTGGTTTAAAAGCTCTTGAATAATGATAGCATTGTCGCAAGCTATCCTATTTTTTATAAAACTTGTTTGGACAGGACTAATCATTTTTTGTAATAATGGTTTAAGCCTATTAGCAATAATTTTGGTAATAATTTTATTGGAGGTGTTACAAAGACCGATTTGCCTAATTATTCGCATTAGCAAATTTTGAAATGAGACATAAATAGGTATCATTTGTACCAATGGGAAGGGATTGAGTTTCAAAGACCTTGTGGCAAAATCTAATCAATGAGCTGCCAACAATATTCCAATATTTTTGGTTAAAAAAGGGACGTATGTCCTCTAGCCCTAGAGCCTTAAAAGGCTTGAAAGAAAAGATAGTGTTTGTGATTTCTTCGTTTGCCAAGGGTCTCTCAAGATTTCCTAGATCTAATTTTGAAAATTTAGTGTGATAATTTTCAAAAACATTCCTATAAGTTAAGGATTTTGAGGTGGCTAAGGCCTATTCAAAAAATTGTAAGTGTGTTCTAGAATGGATTTAGGGTCAATAATCCTATTTCCATTATAATTTTTGAAGTACATTATGGAGTTACGACGCTTCCTATTGGAGGCCATGATATGGTAGAATTTAGTATTGACATCTCCTTCATTAAGTCAAGAGATACGGGAGCAGAGTTTCCAGAAATCTTCGTCCATTTTTAGGATTGCAGTATATTTAAGTTGTAGCTGCACCTCAAGTTCCATAAAAAAAGTATTATGGTATTTTGGGGATGATTGGATACTATTTAAGCGGGTTCAAAGTCTTTTTTTTTAAAAATATCACCAAAAGTATCATTTTTTCATATGTTGATTTTATCTCTAAATAAATTATGAGCTATAGTAAGGTCATTATTGTTCCAACTTACACGCACGATATTAATAAAATCGAGGTGTCTACACCTAATAGTCTCTAACCTAAATATTTACCACTATAGTTAATATTTCTAGGAGTTAATTGGATCAATAGAGGGTTAATGTTCGAGTGAGTTTTGGGAAGGTGTACAACAACTGCCTTAGAAAATAAGTTAATCCACTCATTATTAACAAAAATC
Organism: Nicotiana otophora; assembly: GCA_000715115.1. Lineage (NCBI taxonomy): Eukaryota > Viridiplantae > Streptophyta > Magnoliopsida > Solanales > Solanaceae > Nicotiana > Nicotiana otophora. The sequence continues at coordinate 176,290 of AWOL01S0025924.1, read as the reverse complement.
CTATCTAGTCTCTCCATAATTAACCCCTTTGATTTCCTACAATGAATTGACCAAGTGTACTTACAACCTTTATACCCTAGATCTATGAGGTTGTATTTGTTAATGCTATCCCATAAGCGTGAACTACGTTTACGATAGATGGAGTTTCCTCCAAACTTATCATTCCCACTAAAAATGTTATTGAAATCACCTCCTAGAAGCCATGGGCCTTTGTAACTCTCATAACTATTTTCTATATTATTCCATAATGTATTTCTATTACCTACATTAGTACTAGCATATATAGACGAAAACAACCACGAGATATTTATGGGACATACCTCAATATTAGTATGAATTTCTTAGTTTCCTCTAATAAAGTTGTGCACATTAACCACGTTAGAGTTTATAGAATAACCATTTCTCCAGCTTGTCCCTTTACTGGGACTTCAATCATTTCGGAGAAGGAAAAATCATTGGGTAAGGAGATATGATTCTGCATACGTGTTTTCAGCGGTGTAACCATGCAAGGACTGTGAGTGTCAATCATATCTCTGAAATTCCTCCTAAAGGCTTCATTGTTACCTCCCCTAATGTTTCAAATAATAAAGTTAGTGGGGCGATACATCATCTTTGCTTGGTTGTGGGTTGTTCCATTCTCCATCATATTCGTGAGGAAGGATGGATTCCTCCTTAATGAGGGTACTAGTATCATTGCATGGCTCCCCACTATTGGGTCTTGTGGAGGTCTGATGTCCATTGAGCAGTTGTAAAGTATCGGTGGGCAGCTGAGAATGTACCTCTTCTCTAGCATCTCCTTGAAGAGATAGACCTTTACCTCGTTTAGGTTTGAAAATTCTAATATTTCTTCTGACCCCAGCAACACCATCTCCATCTCCTTTGAAGGTGTTGCCTGTGGAGGTGCTTGTGGAGATACTTGTGGGAGAGCTTGGTTTCCAATAGGAGGTACAGTCATCTAAGTTTGTACATGGTTGATTGGGGTGGTCCAAGGCATGAATATTGGATTCAAGTTTGAGATCTCCCCTTTGGGGAAGAAAGGAAGGTCCACTGCCATATTTTGTGTCTGTAGTGGGTTGAAGTGTAGTGGCAAGCTCCATTGATTTCTCATGGCTTGTGCTAGGTTTGCATTCATTGATAGAGCTAGTGGGTGGAGGATATTGTTTAACCAAACATGGTTGAGGTAATTGCACATGACCATGTACATCCTTTCGAATGCTAGTTGAGCTAGAAAATGAGAGTTCCGATATTCTTGGCTACCGGCGGATTATCCAATATATGAAATTTATTTTTAGAGGCAATGTAATTCTTTGGTAAATACTTTCCATTATTGGCATTGAGACTCGAACTTTTATTATTCACGTTAGTTGATAAGTTACGGCCACAAGATTTTGTATTAAAAGACAGAGTGGAAGTATTACCTCGCATGCTATTACTTGGTTTGTGGATTTTACCTGACTACTAGAAAGGCTCCTTGATCTTATGATTAGATTTTTTTTTGAGAAGTTAACCATCTGCCATACATCTTCTTTAGTGTCTTGGAACTCGTCCAGCTCCATTGATTGGCTTGTAGTTGATTATGTTTGTGTATATGGGGGAGTTTTGTATATCTCCTTGTATAGACATTTGAAAAGAAACATGGCCCAGTCTTCCACATCGTTTACATAAAACAATTTTTCCCTCATAAAATATTTGTTGTTTATGATGACCAATGAAGACGAAGGGTACAACTAGCTCATCTGGTGGCATTTCTATACATAATCTTGCATAGCATCCCCTTAGGGTTGAGGAGGTGCATGCATCAATTTTTAACAACCTACCAATTTTGTTTCCTATTTTCTCCAGAATTAAACCATTGTAGAACTCGGCTGGTAGTTGTGGTAGGCAAAACCAGACGACTGTTAGAGAAAATTTTGCTTCAGATGCTATGAAATTTGATTCCCATCGTTGAACTAAGAGGAAGTGTCCAAAAATACACCAAGGGCCATAGTGCAAAACTCTGATCATACTTTCCTCGTTGTCAAATTTAGTTATGTAATAGTCAGCCCCTAAATCAATTAATGAAAATGTTTTCGTAATTTTCCATAGATCTTGGATCTTTTTTTTGAGTAGATGATGTGTATCCTCTTCCCATGAAGTTTGATGATAACATAGAATTTCCATGATTGATAGATACGTTGAAAGTCCTCTTGTGAAAGTTAAACTTGACGATCCCCACTTGTTGTAGGCATTTGATAGTTTGGACCATCATTTTGTAGTTGTAGTTTGTAGTGATCACTTGTTTGAGTGAGTACGTTTATTAAAGCACATGTTCACCCGCTATTAATTTTTCTTTAAAACTCGGGCCAGGCATGGTGATGTCTAGGTGCAAGAGCTTTGGATCTTGCATGGAGGATTGGTGTTTCTCAATCAGTTCTTCTGGAAAAGTGTAGTGAGAAGCATGAGAATATTTTTCTAGAGAGAATGTCCCAATAAAATGTGTGATTACTTTTAAATCACAATAACTTAAAACAAGTCAAAAGTCACAATTTATTACTTTTTAACTTAAAAGCTCTTCAAGTTTGACGAAGTCATTTACCTTATTATCCCTTGTATATTTTTATAAATCCTAAAGTATCCTTTGCTCAAATGCGCAACCCCGTGTTATTTCTTTTATTCCGCTAACCCAAACGGATAGTTTATTTAAGAAGGAAAACCACCATAGTCGGTAAGTAAGAACAACTTCCGCCAGCATAGAGAATTTGGGACTAAAAAAACTAGTATGACAAATTTTGGCGGAAAAGACACAAATTTTAACTTTGACAAATTAAAAGAATACTCATCTTAGCTAGAATTTTTCAAGGACAATAATACTATGAATAGTTCGTGCCAAACTATATCCCAAGTGGTTGATGCATAAGAGTGAAGCTCATCATACAGTAGGACTCTGTGCCAGTTTAATGACTTCCAAAATACTATGAATTTAAGAAAGGGTTGGACACTTTATTGTAGTTTAAGGACGTACAATGTCCTTTAGTGGTTTACTATAATAACTTTGCCTAACTTTCATGGCAATTTCATGACCAGAAAATTGGCTTAACTCACTGTAATTTAACAAAGTTGACTTCCACAGCAATCCAAATTCTTATCCAAGTTGCGTGTCTCGGACATTACACTATCAAAACATAAGTTCGTTTTTTTCATGAGACTTTTAGAGTCAACCCAAGATAACTTGGTATTATGATATGGGGTAAGCCTAACATTTATTGAATAACAACACTAATTAAATAACATTTAACAATTTTTTAAATAGAAATCTCTGTAAAATTTATAATTTCTAAAACCGGTAATACAAGTCATAAGCTCTACAGAGTTTTGCTAAAAATTTATAAATACAATTGTTTGGAAATAAGGTAAATAGTGTGAATACAAAATAAGAAGGTGACTGTGAAACACGCGAACGCAGCAGCAGGTTTACCTTGAGTCTCCACAGCAACAATCCGCGCAGCTAGCTAATGATCAACTGACTTCGAAATACCTGGATCTGCACAAAAATATACAGAAGTATAGTATGAGTACACCACGATGGTACCCAGCAAGTATCAAGACTAACCTCAGTGGAATAGTGACAAGGAACAATCAAGACACCTACTGGACTAAATAACCTGAACAAGTATAAGTATAGAAATAACAGAGTATGATATCTACATAAAGGCTACACGAAATGGCAAATAATACGGTAATTGCAGTAAGAAAGGAAAACAACCACTATAAGCGGAATACCATAATAATTACACAGAAAAATGAACGGAAACACAGCCTAAATCCGATAATCACAGATAGAGAAAGGACAAGTAACAACTCAACAGAAACGACCGCTTTCACACCAGGTTTTAGCCAAATAAACTCCACGAGGTACCGAACCTCCGACTATTCACAACTCACGGGTTCCAATACCTGAACCCTAATACTTGACATCCTGTGCCCTCATTATATTTTATAATCGCACTGACGACTTACGTGCCAAATAAAGCCATTCTCACGTAGAAGGCAATTAAATAAGGATGTACATCTATACTCAACAATATCAAGAATCCTCTTTAACCGATAAGAGTGCTTAACTACATGTATGCTTATGCAAGCGTTCTAACATAGTTTATTCCAGCTAATAAGTATAGAAAAAGAAATGGACAACACGTAGAATATTTTCTCACAATTTTATACAAGATAGAGCTCACACAGGTAAGTACACCACTACACAAATATCAACAACAAGAATGCCCCCAGGCTATCACAAGTCATCACAAATCAATCCCTGACACATCCCACCTTGTCTCGCCACGTGTGCAATAGTAAAATGAATGCCCGCCTTGTCTCGCCACACGTGTATAATAATATTCTCACCTTGTCTCGCCACATGTGCAACCCACTTATATATAGCCCCCCTTGTCACACCGCATGTGCAAATATCAATATTAACAATATCACGGAAGAAACCTCGTGCAACCCAATAATACTCGCATAGCAGAAACCTCGTGCATCACAATAATAACAATTGCACGGCAGAAACCTCGTGCATCACAACAATAATAAATGCACGGTAGAAACCTAGTGCATCACAACAACAAGTACAACAACAACAACAACGACAATAATACAATGGTATGACAATATAAGTCAACTTAGAGATTCCATAACTTAAAGAAATGGAGGAACTAATTCACAAGGAGTAGCCGCAATCGGAAATGTTACTCATAACAAAAACATCTCAATAAAAAAGGAAATACTATGTAACAACGGTCCACAATATACAGTTCGACAACGAGGGAGCTAACACAAGTCGAATAATTTCAAATAAGGACAAGTCAACTAAAATATAGTATATCTAACTTCTTTTAAGGTTGGGCAATTAGGAAAGAGATACAATAAATTCAGCTAAGAAGAAGTAACGGAAAGATAACCATAACCTCAATTAAGGCTAACCAATTATAAAAGAGATAGTAATAATTTCAATTAAAGACAAACAGTTAGGGAAAGGATAACATGGCAATAGAAAGGTAACAATTTCAGTTAAGGCACATATGAATCAAATAAGCAATAAGAGTGAATCATGAAATAATTAATTCTAATTAAGCAGGTAGAGGTGAAACTAGTAATTAAGAAATGTAATCATAATAAGAATAACTGCATATTCAATGAATACAAGGGCCTAAGAACCCTAAAAGGCCAATTTTTCACAAATAAGTCTGAGCACGTACTCGTCACCTCGCATACACGGACTACAATTAACATAGAAGACTCAAATCCTAAGGGGTAGTTCCCTCACACGAAGTTAGGCAAGATACATACCTCAAAAAAGACAAACTGATACTAAAAAATGAACTTCTCAGGTGAAATGGCCTCCGGACGGCTCAAATCTAACCAAAATAACTTCAAAGCACAAGTAAAGCTCATAATAAACTATTCCGGATTATAAAGCCTCAATCTTTATCAAAATCTAAAAATCAACCCAAAAGTCGACCCCTGGGCCCACACCTTAGAACCTGACAAATTTTATAAAACCCGAACACCCATTCCGATACGAGTTCAACCATACTAAAATTATCAAATTCCGATACCAATTCGTCCCTCAAATCATGATTTTTCATTTTGACAATTTTCTTTAAAAACCTCCATTTTCCTCAACTTAAAATACAAATTAAATGATAAAATAAAGATAAAATCATGGAATATAATAGATTCTAGGTGAAGAACACTTACCCAATCGATTTGCTTGAAAAACCCACAAAGAATCTCGAATATAAATTCTCTGCCCAGGACTTCCGCATCTGCGGACAAATAAGCGCATCTGCACTATCACATTTGCGGGCAGACATTTGCATTTGCGAACTTGACCTAGGTCCTCATTTGAGAACAATATAGCTGCACTAGCAGCGCTGCATAAACGATAATAGGAGCACAGAAGCGAACTCCTTCGCAGAAGCGATCGCGGAACCACAAAAGTGGTCTTCGCACTTGCGTGCCACCTTCCGTAGAAGCGAGCGAGATCCTGGGCTTCAACGATCACAGAAGCAACCAGGCTCACGTAGAAGCGAAGCCACACCTGCGCTCCAGGATTTCGCAGGTGCGAGACAGCAGAAGCAGACCTGCCCAAAACTATGAAAATCATCTGAAACTCGTCTGAAACACACTCGGGGCCCCCGGGACCCTGTCCAAGCATACCAACAAGTTTCATAACCTAACACGGACTCGCTTGATGTCTCAAATCACATAAAACAATGTCGAAACTATGAATCGCACCATGAATCGAACTTATGAACTTTCAAATCTTACAACTTCTAAAACTCGCGTCGAAACCTATCAAATCAACCCGGAATGACGTCAAATTTTGCAGGCAAGTCCCAAATGACATAACAGCGCTTTTCCAACTCTCGAAATAGCATTCCGACCCCGATATCACCAAAGTCAATTATTGGGCAAACCTCTCCACCTTCCAAACTTCAACTTTTTCCAACTTTCGCCGAAATGCTTCAAATCACACTACAGATCTCCAAATCTAAATCCGGACGTACGCCTAAGTCTAAAATCACCATACGAAGCTGTTGAAATCATCCAAAACCCACTCCGGAGCCGTTTACACAAAAGTTAAATTCCGATCAACTCTTACCGCTTAAGCTTCCAAAACTAGAATCCTTCTTCCGATTTGACACCGAATCATCCGGTAATTGAACTCGACTACGCACGCAAGTCAATACACATAATATGAAGCTACTCAAGACCTTATGCCACTGAACATGACTTAAATTCTCAAAACGACAGGCTGGGTCGTTACATATGGGAGGATGTTGAGGCATATACATATTGTTTTTGTACCAACAACCCAAATAAACAAACTGCTTGTCTTTGATCAACTTTGTTCACTTTTAGACACATGCAGGAGAAGTACACCATAAATGCAAATAACCAAAGTTTGTTTTTTAGAACAAAAGAAGGTACATACTTATCAATAAAGTTAGCAAACTATGTTTTGTAATTTAAAGGCCACTCAAATTTACTTAAAGTTTTTGGTAAAGAACCCTAGACTACCTATAAAAATGTTTGTGACTCCATTAGCATGACATCCTATAATAAGCATAGGCTAGAAGACCTTAGGTTTCTATCAATATATTCAAGGTTACAAGTCGATACTACATCAAAGGCAACTTGGTGTCGCGCCCTTTTCTCTCGCAAAATCGGGTTTCGACGTTGACAACTCTTTTAAAAGGAAGGAAGGGTTATTAAAAGAGAGTCACCACCTAACGGATTAAGGTGCGTTAGGGCACCTATTGCAAATGACTCGGGTTTACTAGTTTGCGTCACCAAAAATCGGGTAAAGGCTCAAATTACCTTGTGGAGAAGGTGTTAGGTACACCTCGAGGTCCACAACGGTGGGTCCCGGCCGAACTCAAATCGTGTGAATTAGTCTAAGAGAGAAGAAAAAACAGTAGATAAAGAAAGAATTATTTTAATAGGAATGAGGGGTCCTAAGTTTTTTAGCCTAAAGGATCACCCCGTGCAACATAAATAATACTTCGTAACTCCCCCAAGACGGGGGTGTTACTCATATTATTAAGCGGGCACAGACTATCATCTCCTGCTACCCGATTACTATCTTTAAGTTATTTACCTAAAGCGCTTTAATCAATTCTAAATCGTACCCTATGAGTGCACTACCCGTCCCTTGCCTATGGCCCAGGAGGCGTTTGGACCTCTATTTTTGGATGGTTCTAGACTTAACTTAGGTTGCTCAAAAATGATAAAAACTAGGCGACATACAAAACAAATTGGACTTTCATGTAAAAGCAAATAAGGGCTCAAGTTAGCCTCCACACTTAGGAAGCAAATGCACACAAACAAATTAGGCGTTTTGACAGTTTCAACAATTGAAGTCGTTAGGCCCTATAGACATGATTTCTATACAATTTTGGATTTTAATCATGCGAGCAGTTATGTAAAGTAATTTCTAAGTGATTGCACAGTTGTCCACTGATTATAAGTATAAGCGGTTGAAACCTCTAAACATGATATCTAGGTGATTTACTCAGTATTTGACAGTAATAAACACAAGAGATATTCAAAATTACTTAGTTGTTCCTATAGGCATGCTTTCTACTGGCGTTCAACGAGGCAATGTTTTAAAGCCTGATTTTAGTGCTTAACACAGATAGTGATTACCCTATAGACATGATACCTACCTTTTATGACTGAAACTGGTTTTAGTTCCTATAAGCATGTATACTAAATGGGCAAGTATGACAATAGCATATCAATCAATTAAGAACCCTATAGGCATGATTTCTGAAAAATGCAGATTTGTAGAGCATAAATGTCCCTATGATCATGATGCCTAATGAATATAATGCAATGCAAATTGAACTTTGGTTACTTTATTTCCTATAGGCATGGTATCTAACATGTAGAGGCAGAATAGATTAGACGGATTAAACACCTATAGACAGGTTATCTATCGCACACAGTAACAGAACATATTCGAGCAAAGTAAACACCTATAGGCAGGTTATCTAACACACAATAACAAAACGTATTTGAATAAAGTAAACACCTATAGGCAGGTTATCAAACAAACAATAACAGAACGAGCAATGTAAACACCTATAGGCAGGTTATCAAACAAACAATAACAGAACGAGCAATGTAAACACCTATAGGCAGGATTTCTACCCATTCTCATGCAAAAATGTTAAAATAAACCCAGTTTCCAAATTTACTAACACCCCAATTGTTATTACAAATAATTATTACAGACCAGAATTTAATGAATGAATTACAAAGTAAAAAAACTATAGGAAGCCTGCAGTAGGCCTAAATACACCTGGACAGGCCAGGCCTTCAACTCACAGTAGCTCCAAAAGCCCATGTTCATAGAGACACAGTAACCAACGGTGAATGATTCACCCATATCTCAAGGATAAGCATACATAACCCAAATATCTAGTGTGTCAGAGTTTCCAAGGGCTTCAAGAACCCAGGGCAGTGCTCACACTAGAGAAGAATGATCAGAATATTTCAAGGAAGACTAGGGACCAAATCCTAGTGTGTCAGCATTCACGAGGGTCTCATATGAACCTTGAGCAGTGCTCACACTAGGAAGGCCAAGGGGCCGAACCTAAATTGCTTTGGCTTTCAGCCAGCAAAGAGTGAGATTTCAGGAGAGTAGGATGGGATTAGGGGGTACAGAATCACACATAGAACACAAACAAATAGCAACACATTTGAACCTAGGAGGACTTATTCCAGTTTTTAGAAGTTAACACAGTCACATGCTAATAAGACCAGTTCATAAACATGTTCACAGTGATAACAAAGACTGCAGATCAGACTAAGTCACAGAAAGAAAGCTCATTGATTAACAGTAGGCCAGGAACACACTAATTAGTATTAAGAGCTGATTAAATAATTTAGCAGAGGTATCATAAGATAGTGAGCACAGAACCAAACAAGTCACATGTTGACAAGTTCAATAAATAAACTGATGAATCTGTTAAGGAATACATAACTAAACAGTCCTTAGGAAAGGTATGGAGGCATTTAACGCTAAAGAATAGTCCTAAATTACATAGAGTTAGGCAGGTTCAAACTAAGTTCAACATGTCTTAAATACAAATAATAGCATTTGGGGTAACATGGTTTGATAATAGTAACACATTAAGTAGGTAATCATAATAGAATAACAAAGGATTCAATAAACTCACCAGTCAAGACGAAACAGGAAAAAAGAATCCAACAGTGTAGCAATTGTTACCAATAAAAGCAAAACAGTTGAGGATTTTTGGCCTTGGCTTCCAGCCGGCCAGGAATCAAAAGCACAGAGTAGTATTGCTAGGAGTGAAAAAACTTGAGTTCTAAACTTTATTTCAAAGGGGAGTGGGGAGGGGTTCGAATAATACTGCCTATCTTTAGCCTTAAAAGAATTGCTCACTTAAATACTGAGGTCAGTGTTTAAATCAGTAGGGTTGAACCCTAAATTTTAGGTGAAAATAGACAAAATCAGTAGGAAATAAGGAAAAGAATCACATAAGGCAGACAAGAGATTATTATAAAAAAGAAATACTGAATCGAACCAGATTTGGTTTAAGTAAAAAGGGTCGAAAATCCTAAATTAGGTAAACCCCAAAATCAGCAGAGAATAATGGCAAAGAATCACGTATTAACACATAAAGACGAACGTAGACAAGGATTATTCAAAAGAAACATGAAATTGAACCAGATTAGTTCAAGTAAAAAGGGGCTGAAACCCTAATTTTAGGTAAGTCACAAAATCGGCAAAAAATAAGCAGATCCATAAGTAATAGAACGAATATAGACGAAAAATGTTAAAACTCAGAGTTTGAACCAGATTGGGTTCAAATCAAAGAAAAATCTGGAACCCTAACTTTTAGGGCTTAGTGCGAACCAAGCGAGATATGAGAGAATCATTACAAATAACGTACTTGGACTCGAGGTTGTCCAGATTCAAGAGGTAAACATAGATTTGGACGGAATCATAGCAGGGTACTTGCCATGTTTAGGCAAGTGCCTAAGTTATTCCGAAATGTAGCACCAAATAAAGGTAAAACACTAAAATGGTAAGGGAATAGGGAAAGAATCCCGTTAGGACCGGGATTCGGGGGGATTTGGGTGAGGCGGCGTCATTAGGGTTCATTAGGGGAGGGGAAATGAGGGTGGCTGCTTTAGAGAAGTGAGGATTAGGGTAGAGATGGGGGGATATAAGGGAAGAGGGTCGTTATTTGTGGGCCGTTGATCATATTTGATCAACGGTCAGGATTTAGGCGGATTGGGGTTGGGTTTTAATGAATGGTTAGGGTATTGGGCTTAGGCAAATTGGGTTGGTTTGGGTAGTTTTAGGTCCGAATTTAATTTTAAAATGGGGCCAAATTTTTAAATACCCAAATTTAACCAATAAATAATTTGTAAAAAATAGTAAATAAATAATAAAAATATCATTTGTGTATAAAAATAAATAAAACAGTTATTTAACATTATAAAAGTATAAAAAGGTTATTTTGGCATAAATAAAGTAATTATAAGTACATATAGGCTATTATTGCAAATTGTGCAATTTAGCCTAACAAAATGCGAATGTAATTATAATAAATACACTAAAAATATTTAAAACCTAATATGGGTGTAAATGATGAGTTTAGATCATGAAAATAATTTGTGAAGTAATTAATGGGTATTTATATAATAAAAATACGAAAATAAATTGATTTAAAGCCTTTAAAATTATAGAAAATTATGAAAAACACTCGTACATGCTTGTAGATCAAGTGATGGTGCATGTGCACTACTTTGAAAGTATATATACATTTTGAAAAATATGAGAGAAAAATTGGATATCAACAGCTGCCTCTCTTTACCTGGGAAGGATGGAAGAGTTGTCGGGTAAAGAAATGATGATCAATTTTGACCGAATAGGGTGTTTTGAAAAATATAGGCCGCACCCTGGTTCTAAGTTGCCTACATATCCCTGGCTATACAGGAATTAGGCCATGTGTTGTTCTGGATCCGACAGTGGAATAAACCGATGGAATTGTTGTAAGAACGGATTGAATATTCTGGATATGACAGGTTGAGAATGGTTACGGATATTTGAGTGGGCATCAGGTGACAATAAGTAACGGACGATGGTCGAATGCGTTTGAAATAATTGAAGGATATGAACGTTGAATGGAAACTGGAGCGAAGATTGCTCCCGTTATGAGAACGGTTACTTCCCGGATTACCTGCAAGCTCAGAATACAATGCATGCATACATATTATCGCATAAATTTAAACATGATGCAAATTCCCTTTGGACCATGGAGATCGTCCTTGGACGATGAGGATGACGTCCTTAGACCATGATGTCCCGGGCAAGGAATTGTGCGGTAAAGGATTCACAGGCTAAAAAAATGATGTTCTCGGGCTATGAAGATGGTGCCTCTGAACCATGATGCCTTTGAATAATTATGTGTAAGATTAAGAGATCCTCAGGCCATGGCATGGTGTCTCCCGGCTATGAGGATAATGCCTTCGGACTATGACTCATTCGGAAAAATTGGCTATGTATCAGCCCATGAGATGCAGAGATATGATGCTTGAGATAAAACAAGACAGAGCTTAGTCCTGTGTAGAGTCGGGAGCAGAGTTTAGTCCTGAGAGAAGAGAATAATGCAAGGTTTGGAGCAGAGCAACATTTGTGGTTATGCAAGGAGAGACAATGCTTAGTCTCATACAATGAGAAGGCAATGCTTAACCTTGTGCAGTTGAGGAGGCATGGCTTAGCCTCATGCAAGATGGAGACAATTCTTGGTCTCATGCAAGGGGAATGCAATGCTTAGCCTTATGCAGTTGAGGAGGCAGGGCTTAGCCTCATGCAAGATTTGAGACAATGCTTAGTCTAATGCTTAGCCTTATGCAGTTTGAGTAGGCAGGGCTTAGCCTCATGCAGGATGGAGACAATGCTTAGTCTCATGCAAATGGAAGGCAATGCTTAGCCTTATGCAGTTGAGGAGGCATGGCTTAGCCTCATGTAGGATGGAGACAATGCTTAGTGTCATTCAAATAGAAGGCAATGCTTAGCCTTATGCAGTTGAGGAGGCAGGGCTTAGCCTCATGCAGGATGGAGACAATGCTTAGTCTCATGCAAATGGAAGGCAATGCTTAGCCTTATGCAGTTGAGGAGGCAGGGCTTAGCCTCATGCAGGATGGAGACAATGCTTAATCTCATGCAAATGAAAGGCAATGTTTAGCATTATGCAGTTGAGGAGGCAGGGCTTAGCCTCATGCAAGATTTGAGACAATGCTTAGTCTCATGCAACGAATAAATAATAAGTGAAGCAGAGTATTTCTTAGCTGTGGATGAGTTCGGTAGCCTTATTGTTGTGAGGACAGTGATTCTAAGGTGCGCACGTACTGGCGACTATCTCTTGTTCCTATATTCAAAGAAAAATCATGAGTTTTACGGGGGAGGTTGGTTCGTGCCTTTGTCTGCTCCGCTCCATGTTGGAATCCTATTCGAGTTACCATGGGTAGCATCTAGCTAAAAATAAAGTTTTCAAAATAAATGCATGCATAGTTATTCAAAACACAGTAATGTGTAATTTAAAAATTGATTAGATGAACCAATAACTGCGACATTGTTAGAGACATTGCGACCTTCTTGCCATAGAATTTTGAGGGTCCTCCTCAAAATTCTCCCCCAGTTACCTAGACGAATCTCTGGTTGTTCCGCATACAGTTTCGTTGGCTGAACTTGCTTCGGAATTTTGAGGGTCCTCCTCAAAATTCTGCCCCAGTTTCCGATTATGGGAAAAATGGAAATTTTATTGTATTGTGACCGAGCCCACAGGGTTGCCTACGTATCCCCTCTTAAATGAGAATCAGGTCAAGCGTAGTTCAGTTACCTCAATTGCATAAATGTAAACAGCTTTAAACATAGTATCTTTTGACTGCATCTGAGTTGATTGGCTTTGGCCAAATCTCTCCATCCATTTCTGCGAGTATGAGCACTATGAACCATATAGGGTCCTTGCCAGTTGGGTGAGAATTTTCCTTTGGCTTCATCCTGATGTGGAAAGATTCGTTTCAACACTAGTTGCCCCGGTGCGATTTGTCTAGGTTTGACCCTTTTGTTGAAAGCTCTAGACATTCTGTTCTGATAAAGTTGACCATGACACACCACATTCATTCTTTTCCCATCAATGAGAGCTAACTGCTCGTAGCGGCTTCTTATCCATTCCGCATCACTGAGCTCATCTTCTTGTATAAATCTCAAGGAAGGAATTTCTACCTCGGCGAGGATGACAGCTTCAATACCGTAGACTAATAGGTAAGGAGTTGCCCCGGTTGACATGCGGACTGTGGTACGGTATCCCAATAAGGAAGATGGTAACTTCTCGTGCCACTGCTTGCGATTCTCTACCATCTTCCTTAGTATCTTCTTAATGTTCTTATTGGCGGCTTCCACGACTCTATTCATTTGAGGCCTGTATGTTGTAGAATTCTTCTACTTGATTTTGAAGGTCTCGCACATAGCTTTCATTAGGTCACTGTTGAGATTGGCGGCGTTGTCGGTGACGATGGACTCTAGAACCCCAAATCGGCAAACAATACGATCTCTGACAAAATCTGCGACGACTTTCTTGGTTATAACTTTGTAGGATGCAGCTTCGACCCACTATGTGAAGTAGTCTATGGCCACTAAAATGAACCTGTGCCTGTTTGAAGCGGCGGGCTCGATTGGTCCAATGACGTCCATTCCCCAAGCGGCAAAAGGCCAAGGTGCACTCATTACATTGAATTCATTTGGCGGCATCCGTATCATATCTGCGTGTATTTGGCACTGATGACATTTCTGGACATACCTGATGAAGTTTATTTCCATAGTCATCCAAATATAACCTGCCCTCAGTATCTTCTTGGCTAAAACGAAACCATTTATGTGTGGTCCGCAAATTCCAGAGTGTATCTCTTCGAGCAGTTTGGAAGCTTCCTTGGCGTCAACATACCGTAATAATCCTAAGTCTGGAGTCCTTCTGTACATAATCCCTCCACTTTGGAAGAAATGGTTGGACAATCTTCGAAGCGTGCATTTTTTATTATGATTTGCATGCTCTGGGTACTCTCCTTTTGCCAAGTACTCCTTGATATCATGGAACCATGGATTTCCGTCTGCTTTTTCTTCAACATGAGTGCAGTAAGCTGGCTGATTATGAATCCTTACTGGAATGGGGTCGATGAAATTCTTGTTCGGATGCTATATCATGGAGGACAAAGTGGCCAATGCGTCTGCGAACTCATTCTGGATTCTCGGGACATGTCTAAACTCTATCTTCGTGAACCTCTTCATCATCTCTTGCACATGATATAGATATGGTAATATCTTGGTATTCTTTATAGCCTATTCTTCGTGCACCTGATGTACCAGCAGATCTGAATCGCCAATTACCAGTAATTCCTGGATATTCATGTCAACGGCCAAATTGAGTCCTAATATGCAAGCCTCATGTTCTGCCATATTATTGGTGCACGGAAATCTGAGTTTCGCGGATACCGGATAATGTTGACCTGTTTTTGACACCAAAATGGCTCCAATACCCACCCATTTGAAGTTTGCGGCTCCATCGAAAAATATTCTCCACCCGTCGTAGGCTTCGGCGATATCTTCTCCTACGAACGACACTTCTTCATCAAGAAAATACGTTTTCAGTGGTCCGTATTCTCCTCCTACAGGATTTTCCGCAAGATGATCTGCTAATGCCTGTCTTTAACTACCTTCTGAGTTACATAGATGCTGTCAAGTTCGCTCAACAATATTTGCCATTTGGCCATCTTTCCTGTAGGTATAGGCTTCTGAAAGATGTACTTCAGATGATCCATCATCGATATGAGATATGTGGTATAAGCAAAGAAGTAGTGCCTCAGTTTCTGGGCTATCCATGTCAGAGCATAGCAAATGCATTTTAGCAGAGAGTACCGTGCTTCGTAGGGTGTGAACTTTTTGCTCAGATAATATATGGCCTACTCTTTTCTCACTGTCTCGTCATGTTGTCCCAAGACACAATCGAAAGCCCCCATCTAGTACGGAAAGATAGAGTAGCAGTGG
The DNA here is from genome assembly GCA_000715115.1 of Nicotiana otophora. Taxonomy (NCBI): domain Eukaryota; kingdom Viridiplantae; phylum Streptophyta; class Magnoliopsida; order Solanales; family Solanaceae; genus Nicotiana; species Nicotiana otophora. The sequence continues at coordinate 160,665 of AWOL01S0025924.1, read as the reverse complement.
TCTACCAGGTTCTGGCAGGACTAGGACTGGTGGTGGGGACAGGTATTCCTTGATTTTGTCAAAAGCCTTTTGACAGTCTTCAGTCCAGCTAGTGGCGGAATCCTTCTTCAGCATTTTGAAAATTAGTTCGCATATTACAGTTGATTGTGCTATGAAGCGGCTGATGTAGTTGAGACATCCCAAGAAACTCATCACGTCCTTCTTGTTCTTTGGTGGTGGTAAATCTTGGATAGCTTTGACCTTTAACGGGTCTAACTCAATTCCTCGGCGACTAACAATGAACCCTAACAATTTTTCGGCAGGAACTCCGAAGGCACATTTTGCGGGGTTCAGTTTCAGATTGTACTTTCGCAACGGTCAAAGAACTTTCTCATATTTGCTATGTGATCTGCGACCCTCTTGGATTTAATAATGATGTCATCCATATATACTTCTATCTCCTTGTGTATCATGTCATGGAGAATGGTTTTCATGTCCCTGATGTAGGTGGCCCCAGCATTCTTTAACCAAACGGCATCATTTTGTAATAGTACACTCCCCACGACGTGATGAAAGTTGTTTTCTCCGCGTCTTCTTCATCCATCCAAATCTGATGATAACCCGCGAAGAAATCAACAAAGGATTGGAGTTCATGCTTAGCGTAATTATCAATCAGTATGTGTATGTTTGGTAGCGGGAAATCATCCTTGGGACTTGCTCTGTTTAAATCCCGATAGTCGACACACACCTTGACTTTCCCGTCTTTCTTCAGAACCGACACAATGTTGGCTAACCAAGTTGGATATTTAACTACCGTGAGGACCTTAGATTTGATCTGCTTGGTGACTTCTTCCTTGCTTTTTAGACTCATGTCTGGTTTGAACTTTTTGAGTTTCTGCTTTACTGGTGGACACATTGGATTGGTAGGTAGCTTGTGAGCCACTATGGACGTGCTCAGCCCGGTCATATTATCATATCACCATGCAAAAATATCTTCATACTCTCTTAAGAAACGAGTGTACTCTTCCTTCTCTGATGGTGACAAGTGAATGCTTATGCGAGTTTCTTTGTTTTAGAATCTCTCAAGTTAACTACCTCAGCCTCGTCCAGATTGGACTTATGTTTGTTCTCAAAATTCTCAACTTCTCTGACGATTTCCTCACGTATCACATCTTCGTCTTCTATCTCTTCCGAGTCACTATCCTTATGTTGCATTGTCTCATTACATATCACAGCCGTTGGTTCATCAAGGTAAGAAATAGTAATGGTGTAGAGAGAAGATATGAAAGATAATAATAATAATAATAAAACATCAAGCTGTTGATAAGTATTGAAACGTCAAACAAAGCAAATTTTAATGACTTCAAACAATGTTTTCTAAAGCAAAATACTGAAAGGAAAGAAAAAATGTTTTAAACAAAAATTCTCAAAAGGAATTGTTTTCAAAATGAATGACACTAGCAGCCATGCTACCCCAGGACTCGTCGGGCCCTGGATGGTGTGACAGTCCAGTTCTTGAGAACAGATCCCTTCTTCACTGTCTGGAGGATGAGGCCTTCTTCCTCCTCCTCCTCAACTATCACACTGCAATCCATGTCTTCATCTTCCAAGAACAGATTCCTTAAGCCAGCTAGAACTTTATCTTCTTCAGATCCCCACATTATGTCGGCCTGATGAAAGGATTGGCTCAAATATGGTACTGGCTGCTCAAGAGGGTAATAAGGACCACGCCATGGCGGCGACCAATTGTCATACTCCTGCCAGGTGTACTGATATCCAATTCCAAAGGTCATGCCGTGATGTTTTAGCTGTATCGGTTTGGTAATACCTTGGAGGTTCTTCTCGAGCCCTTTACCGGGTTCATACCCTGCCCACGCTAGTATGCTTTCTATTTTGCTGCTCCACCACTTGTCTTTCTCAATTGCATTGACGCGCTCGATGCGATGATAAGTCTCCCCACCTAACTTCCTTCTATTTTCCACGACCGGAATAGTTTGGTTGGTATAAATGGGATTACTCCCGTCTCCATGAATGATCACCTCCTGATGATTCTATTTGAACTTTACAGCCCGGTGCAAAGTAGAAGCCACGGCCCCGATAGCATGTATCCAAGGTCGTCCCAACAACAGATTGTATGAGGCGAATATGTCTAGCACTTGAAAAATTCAACATCAAACCAAGTCAGGCCCATCTGTAAACATAGATTGGTTTCCCCAATTGTGGCTCTTTGAGACCCATCGAACGCCTTCACATCCATAGTCTCTGCTCGTATTTCATGCAAACCTTTACCCAACCTTTTTAGAGTAGTCAGCAGACAGATGTTGAGACTGGACCCTCTATCTATCAAAACCTTGGCAATGAATTTATCCTCGCATTGTACCGTGATGTGCAATGCCCTGTTGTGGCTTAATCCCTCTGGTGCCAGTTCGTCTTCATAAAAGGTGATCTTGTGGCTCTCCAGTACTTGCCCTACCATGTTAGCCATCTCCCCACTGGTGATATTGTTAGGTATGTAGGCTTCATTCAATACCTTCATCAAGCCATTCCTATGTGCCTCAGAATTCTACAGTAATGATAGGATGGATATCTGAGGAGGAGTTTTGTTCAGATGGTCTACCAAAGAATATTCTCTCACTTTCACCTTTATCCAAAGATCATCCAGGCCAGCTTCGATGATGGGTTGCTTGGAAGCAGCTTCTCTACTCGTTCCTCCCAAATTCTCAGGTGTATAAATTCTACCAGTCCTAGTCATCCCTAGTGTTGCACTATATTATTTCATTTTTGCTTTTCCTTTCCTCCTGGCTTCTGCAACATAGTCCCAGGGTACGACATTGGATTTAAAAGGCGGTGTGGATACTACCGTCACAGTGAAGGGTGTGGTTACTTCTACTTTGAATGGAGCAGGTGCAGCTGCAGGTGTTGTTTCCACCTCGAACGGGGTTGGTGCGGCTACTTCAACTTCAACTGGTGGTTGTATCTGTATCACAATAGGAGTAAGAGTGACTGCAGGTTTCTTTGGCTCATCCCCTTCTCGAATAAGCCCAATCGACCCTTCTGGGTCCCATTATTCATCAGTCTCCATCACATTTACTCCCTCGCCCCTATGATCCGGGAGGGGATTATTACGGACGTTAGGTGTAGCCTCATTTGCTTGTATAACCTTGGTATCGATTAGTGTCTGGATCTTGTCTTTCAGGGTGATACATTCATCAATGGTATGACCTTTCATGCCGGAGTGGTAGGCACATGCTTTATTTGGATTGACCCATTGAGAGGAATTTTCCATGGCGACAACGGGAATGTGCGTGATATAACCGGTAACCTTTAGTCTCTCGTACAATTGGTCTAGAGGTTCAGCAATTGGGGTGTATTGTTTGGGTGGTCTGGGGTCAAAATTTGGTCTAGGTTTTTAGTAGTTTTGGTGGGCTGGTGGTGAGTGGTAGTAAGCGGGTTGGGTGTTATAGGTATGGTAAGTGGTGGCAGGTTGTTGGTATCTGGGAGGTGAAGGCTGATATGTGGGAGAAGATGTTTGGTATGTGAGAGGAGACTTCAGATCTTGGGCTACTATCACGGCCCCCACTTCTTTCTTCTTGGATATACCCCCTGACTGCAAAGCTTTATTCGTAGCCTGTAATGCCTCAAAATTAGTTACCATTCCACTCATGATCCCTTCTTCAATCCTTTCCCCCAATTTGATGATGTCGGAGAATTTGTGATTCTCGATAACCATTAACCTTTCGTAGTATTGTGGATCCTGGGTCCGGACGAAGAACTTGTTCATCTGCTCTTCTTCCAATGCCGGCCTTACTTTTGCAGCTTTCAATCTCCATCAAGTAACATACTCACAGAAAGTCTCTGTTGGATTCTTCTTGAGATTCTAGATATAGAAGACATCTGGCGCATTCTCCGTATCAAACCTGAACCGATCCATGAAATCCGATGCCATGCTTACCCTGCTAACCCATTTCTTTGGATTTTGGTTGATGTACCACGATAGGGCGTCTCCAGTGAGGCTTCTCATGAACAGTTTCATGCAAATCCTTTCATCTTTTCCAATTCCTACGAGCTTGTCACAGTATGTCCTTAGATGCACCTTTGGGTCACTTGTTCCGTCAGATATCTCGAACTTGGGAGGTTTGTAACCCTCCGTCAGTTCTACGTCTGGCTGAATACACAAATCTTCATAGTTCAAACCCTCAATGCCTTTACCCCCTTCAACACCCTGGACTCGGCTTGTGAGCTTCTTAAGTTCCTCTGCCATATTCTTGATGAGCAGGTCCTTCTCGGCGGATTCTGGTATATATGGGGTTTGTTGAGTGGGGTGAGGTAGAGTTTCTATGTATATGGGGTTACTTTGGTGGATACCGGGGATTTGGGTATAGTGATGATCATTGGTCGAGTTCTGTGGATCATGGGTAGGTTGCGGTGTATTTTGAGGAGTATGGTAGGTAGTAGTTTGTGGATACTGAGTTGGAAGATGTTGGTGTTGAGGAGGAGTTGGCACTGGTGGAGGGTTAGGATTTTGAGGAGGTGTGTCGTATTGATGAGGTGCAGGAGGATTTTGTGGATGTTGGTTTGGTGTGTTTTGAGGAGGTGCTGGGTTTTGGGCATTCCGTTGGTTAATATCCGGGACGTTTAAGGTGAGGGAGAAAATTGCCAAGTTGCGGACCTGCTCAAGTTCCCCTTGCAATTCCAGTATTTTCTGCTCCAACCGTAAAACCAAATCATTTTGTGCCGGAGTACTCCGACCATCTGAAGTTTCAATATTTTCCACATGTGCAACATTATCTTTCCTGATACCACTCATGTCATCCATCTTAGCCTTTCCCTTACTTTTAGGATCACTTGGAGAAGGAGGAGGAGGTGGAGGCCTCTGGATCTGGTATGATACGCTGATGATGCCAGTATGCAAGAACCAACCTTAGGGGATGGGAATAATCAAAACAAAGAAAAGCAAAAAGGTAAACAAGTCAGTAGGGGATTTTGGAAGGATATTTGCAGTATTTAAATATGTATTGCAGAATTATAAATTCACGTCCCAATTTTGGGGACCTCATTGTGCCTGAGGTAGGCCAAGTGACACATAGATTGGAGAAACTTGATGCCGATAACTGCCTCATTTCATTAATGTAATAAATAGATCAAACCTCTAAAATGACAATACTTAAAAGAGTTGCTAGTGGCATTTGCCTTATTACAATCAATTTCTAAAACGACTCTAGAAAAGCAAAACAACAACAATTCTATTCTATTTGGTCCAGGAGGGACCCTCTCCAAGCTTGGCCTTCTTGGCCCCATCGATCAGATTCCCCAGGTCGCGCATGTCCAGCAGCAGATATGCCCTTGCTAGGTGTCCTCCTTCGTTGCCCTCTGCATTCTGACAATCCACGATCCTTTTCCTCATCTTCCCTTCAAGTTCCATCAGACCCTACTCTAAGTACTCCAACCTCTCTGTTGATTTTGTAGCAACTTCTCTCCATTCATTGATTGATTCCATGTCTATCTTGTGTTGTTCCAAATATCTGGCTTCAGACTCAAGGATTCTCTTGCGCAACCTCTTGTATTTTACTTGTGCTTTAGCAGCATCGTCTATGACCCTGTTTCCTTGATCGATCCCTGGCTTGACTTCTCCTACTATTTTATCATCCAGCCATGATAGGTAGAAATACACATGACCGGCGTGGTACCGATTTGGTTCGATGGTATCCTTTTCCACAATAATCTTCAGATACAACATGTGTTGGGCCTCACACTTGAATGGAATGGCACTACCCTGAAAGTCTGCTTTGTAGTGAACCATCTTAGAAACTCGCGGTATGACTTGTTTTCTCCCAGCCTATCTCATGACCCTGATAGGAGCATAAGGATAGATACCCCTCAACCCGATCAGCACTAAGTGAGGAACATCCCTGGACCTGATGATGAACTCGCTAGTAGGGAACCACTCGAACATCCAATGGACCTTGTCATCAATCAAATTGCTAAAGACGTGTACCCAATCCACGGCATTTTTCGGTTGTGCAAACCTGTCTAGGATGAAAGTCATTCTATTTTGATGGTGAAAGTCTATGTGGTCATTCCATGGTCGCCGCGGAAATTCCTGACGGTACTATCCTCTTTGAAGATGCTCCAACAACCATATTTGCAGTAACAAATTACAACCCTCAAAATGTCTCCCTTCTTACAGCGGTTCAAAGCTCGATATATCTCTGCCACGATCATTAGAACAATAGTGTAAGTCTGTCCCTCAATCCCTTCTATTAAGTTCTTAGTAACCATAGCCAAACGAGTGTGAATCCTTTCTCCTTGAATTAGAAATACTATCATACCCAGAAAACAGATGATGAACACAAAAAATCGACGATGAGTCCAGCCCAGGGAAGTGATGGCAAAGGTATGTAGGACTTCTTCAGGCAGACTAACTCATCATTCTTTCTAAGACCCATCATTTTTAGAAATCTCCTAGAAGTACGATTTTCCGGTACCAGCGGACCAGGGCTATCCCAGGGTAGCCTGGCAAAACCTCCTATTTCCTCAAGAAGGGGAGTCATCTCTATGTTACCAAAACGGAAAACAACCCTCTTTTCATCCCAGAGCATAATAGCGGCCTCGATCAGTACATTTTTTGGCTGAATGTCCAGCAAAGAAGGTAAATTTCCAAGAATTCTTTTCACATGGTTCTTGTCGCTTGGCGAGAGATTTTCCCACCAGTCTAGCAATAGAGGTGAGATACTTCGGACCATGCCGAACCTGGGGACTTCGTGCCTCATTTCTGCAAAACAAATAAAGTTAGCCCTTTCCCCCTCCGGGTTTGACTACTTACACATTAATGATTAGTATATCGACACGTTTTCTCCAAATAATGCACATATCATGATCGTGCCCGTTGGGATTATGGAAATCCCGATGGACAACATTCTAACTCATGATAGGTTTGGACATGATGCATGCACAGTTAACATCAGAGTAGGGTTTTCTATAGAAGTCTAGACCGGTACCCTCAAGAAGACAACTTGAGAGAAAGGCACAGAACCGTCGACTGCACCGCTGATCGACTAGTTTTACCGCAAATAAGCCTTTCCAAATTTAAAAAGGGTAATATAGAAAGAGCGCGGACACTTATCAAGTACCGCTATGGTATTAATTGCGCACGAGTGGAATATGATGCAGAGCATGTAATTCTGCAAAAAATAAAACAACACCTTGTCAAGTATTTTGCATGATGAAAGCGATAAATGCAATATTTAATAAATGTAAAGACAGGAAAGGAAGAAAAACAAAGAAGGAGTTAGTTCGCATAATGGAAAAATTATAATAAAGCGGTAAAAGGGATAGGGATTGGGAAAGACATAAAGATTGGAGCCAGCGAACAAGGTTAAACGAAAAGTTTCATGTAAATTCATGTAAAAGGGAAAATAGGGAAAGGGGTGTGCATGTAGCAAATAAACGGTGAATTTGAGCATAAAATAATGAAGATACGCTTATCGAGGGAGACTAATTCACACAGACCAAGTTTATTATGGTAAGAGCCTAAGGATATCGCCAACAGAGTCGCCATGCTGTCGCGCCCCTTTCTCTCGCAAAATCGGGTTTCGACGTTGACAACTCTTTTAAAAGGAATGAAGGGTTATTAAAAGAGAGTCGCCACCTAACGGATTAAGGTGCGTTAGGGCACCTATTGCAAATGACTCGAGTTTACTAGTTTGCGTCACCAAAGATCGGGTAAGGGCTCAAATTACCTTGAGGAGAAGGTGTTAGACACTTCTCGAGGTCCACAACGGTGGGTGCCGGCCGAACTCAATTCATGTGAATTAGTCTAAGAGAGAAGAAAAAACAGTGGATAAAGAAAGAATTATTTTAACAGGAATGGGGGGTCCTAAGTTTTTTAGCCTAAAGGATCACCCCGCGCAACATAAATAATACTTTGTAACTCCCCCAAGATGGGAGTGTTACTCATATTATTCAGCGGGCACAGACTATCATCTCCTGCTACCTGATTACTATCTTTAAGTTATTTACCTAAAGCGCTCTAATCAATTCTAAATCGTACCCCATGTGTGCACTATCCGTCCCTTGCCTATGGCCCTGGATGGTTCTAGACTTAACTTAGGTTGCTCAAAAATGATAAAAACTAGGCGACATACAAAACAAATTGGACTTTCATGTAAAAGCAAATAAGGGCTCAAGTTAGCCTCCACACTTAGGCAGCAAATGCACGCAAACAAATTAGGCGTTTTGACAGTTTCAACAATTGAAGTCGTTAGGCCCTATAGACATGAATTCTATATGATTCTGGATTTTAATCATGCGAGCAGTTATGCAAAGTAATTTCTAAGTGACTGATTTTAGTGCTTAATGAGGCAGTGTTTTAAAGCCTGATTTTAGTGCTTAACACAGATAGTGATTACCTTATAGACATGATACCTACCTTTGATGACTAAAACTGGTTTTAGTTCCTATAAGCATGTATACTAAATGGGCAAGTATGACAATAGCATATCAATCAATTAAGAACCCTACAAGCACGATTTCTAAAAAATGCATATTTGTAGAACATAAATGTCCCTATGATCATGATGCCTAATGAATATGCTGCAATGCAAATTGAACTTTGGATACTTTATTTCCTATAGGCATGGTATCTAACATGTAGAGACAGAATAGATTAGACGGATTAAACACCTATAGGCATGTTATCTATCACACACAGTAATAGAACATATTCGTGCAAAGTAAACACCTATAGGCATGTTATCTATCACACACAGTAATAGAACATATTCGTGCAAAGTAAACACCTATAGGCAGGTTATCTAACACACAATAGCAGAACGTATTTGAATAAAGTAAACACCTATAGACATGTTATCTAACACACAGTAGCAGAACGAGCAATGTGAACACCTATAGGCAAGATTTCTACCCATTCTTATGCAAAAATGTTAAAATAAACCCAGTTTCCCAATTTACTAACACCCCAAATGTTATTACAAATAATTATTACAGACCAGAATTTAATGAATGAATTACAAAGTATAAAAACGATAGGAAGCCTGCAACAGGCCCAAATACACCTGGACAGGCCAGACCTTCAACTCACAGAAGCTCCAAAAGCCCATGTTCATAGAAACACAGTAACCAGCGGTGAATGATTCACCCATATCTCAAGGATAAGGATACATAACCCAAATCTCTAGTGTGTCAGAGTTTTCAAGGGCTTTAAGAACCCAGGGCAGTGCTCACACTAGAGAAGAATGATCAGGACATTTCAAGGAAGACTAGGGACCAAATCCTAGTGTGTCAGAGTTCACGAGGGTCTCATATGAACCCTGAGCAGTGCTCACACTAGGGAAGCCAAGGGACAGAACTTAAATTGCTTTGGCTTTCAGCCAGCAAAGAGTGAGAATTCAGGAGAGTAGGATGGGATTAGGGGGTACAAAATCACACATAGAACACAAACAAATAGCAACACATTTGAACCTAGACGGACTTTTTCCAGTTTTTAGAAGTTAACACAGTCACATGCTAATAAGACCAGTTCATAAACATGTTCACAATGATAACAAAGACTGCAGATCAGACTGTCACAGAAAGAAAGCTCATTGATTAGCAGTAGGTCAGGAGCACACTAATTAGTATTAGGAGCTGATTAAACAATTTAGCAGAGGTATCATAATGTAGTGAGCACAGAACCAAACAAGTCACATGACAGGTTCAATAAATAAACTGATGAATCTGTTAAGGCACACATAACTAAACAGTCCTTAAGAAAGGTATGAAGGCATTTAAGGCTAAAGAATAACCCTAAATTACATAGAGTTAGGCAGATTCAAACTACGTTCAACATCTCTTAAATACAGGTAATAGCATTTGGGGTAACATGGTTTGATAACAGTAAAACATTAAGTAGGTAATCAAAATAGAATAGCAAAGGATTCAATAAACTCACCAGTTAAGACGAAACAGGAAAAAAGAATCCAACAGTGTAGCAATTGTTACCAACAGAAGCAAAACAGTTGAGGATTTCTGGCCTTGGCTTCCAGCCGGCCAGTAATCAAAATCACAGAGTAGTATTGCTAGGAGTGAAAAAACTTGAGTTCTAAACTTTATTTCAAAGGGGAGTGGGGAGGGGTTCGAATAATACTGCCTCTCCTTAGCCTTAAAAGAATTTCATACTGAGGTCAGTGTTTAAATCAGTAGGGTTGAACCCTTAATTTTAGGTGGAAATAGACAAAATCAGTAGGAAATAAGGAAAAGAATCACATAAGGCAGACATGAGATTATTATAAAAAAGGAATACTGAATCGAACCAGATTTGGTTTAAGTAAAAAGGGTCGGAAACCCTAAATTAGGTAAACCCCAAAATCAGCAGAGAATAATGGCAAAGAATCACGTATTAACACATAAAGACGAACATAGATAAGGATTATTCAAAAGAAACATGAAATTGAACCAGATTAGTTCAAGTAAAAAGGGATTAAAACCCTAATTTTGGGTAAAATACAAAATCAGCAAAAATAAAGGTAAGGAACACATATTAGCACAAAAATAAACACATATAGGAAATTATTCAAAAGAAAACCTAATATCGAACCAGATTTGGTTCAAGTAAAAAGGGTTTGAAACCATAAATTAGGTAAGTCACAAAATCGGCAAAATATAAGCAGATCCATAAGTAATAGAACGAATATAAACGAAAAAATGTTAAAAATCAGAGTTTGAACGAGATTGGGTTCAAATCAAAGATAAATTTGGAACCCTAACCTTTATGGCTTAGTGCGAACCAAGCGAGATATGAGAGAATCATTACAAATAATATTCTTGGACTCGAGGTTATCCAGATTCAAGAGGTAAACATAGATTTTGACGGAATTACAGCGGGGTACTTGCCATGTTTAGGCAAATACCTAAGTTATTCCAAAATTTAGCACCAAATAAAGGTAAACACACTAAAATGGTAAGGGAATAGGGAAAGAATCCCATTAGGACCGGGATTCGGGGAGATTTGGGTGAGGCGGCAACGTTAGGGTTCATCAGGGGAGGGGAAATGAGGGCGGAGACTTTAGAGAAGTGAGGATTAGGGTAGAGAGGAGGGGATATAAAGGAGGGGGTTGTTATTTGTGGGTCGTTGATCATATTTGATCAACGGCCAGGATTTAGGTGGATTGGGGTTGGGTTTTAATGAATGGGTAGGGTATTGGGCTTAGGCAAATTGGGTTGGTTTGGGTAGTTTTAGGTCCGAATTTAATTAAAAAATGGAGCAAGATTTTTAAATACCCAAATTTAACTAATAAATAATTTGTAAAAATAATAAATAAATAATAAAAATATTTTTTGTGCATAAAAATAAATAAAAACGGTTATTTAACATTATAAAAGTATAAAAAGGTTATTTTGGCATAAATAAAGTAATTATAAGTACATATAGGCTATTATTGCAAATTGTGCAATTTAGCCTAACAAAATGCGAATGTAATTATAATAAATACACTAAAAATATTTAAAACCTAATATGGGTGTAAATGATGAGTTTGGATCATGAAAATAATTTGTGAGGTAATTAATGGGTATTTATATAATAAAAATGCGGAAATAAATTGATTTAAAGCCTTTAAAATTGTAGAAAATTATGAAAATACTCGTACATGCTTGTAGTTCAAGTGATGGTGCATGTGCACTACTTTGAAAGTATATATACATTTTGAAAAATATGAGGGAAAAATTGGGTCAACACTTGGAAAGCTGTCTGAAGTAAGTTTCGATTTAATTTCCGCCGCATGGCTCTGAATTTGTATTTAATTTTCAACAATTTAGACCCAACTTAGAATTAGTTGCATCTCTGACCGACCATTATAAAGTTTATTTGGCTATATTGGCGTTACATAGACTATGCAAATGTCTGAAATGTATTTATTTGTATTGGGCTTAGTAGCCATATTCATTTTTCTTATTCACATGTAATTCACTGGGTCGGCCCAGAAAATTAGCATTAGTTCTTTACTCTTTTACCCTTGTATATAAATATAGACTCTAGAACCTTCAATAGTAAAGGGAGTTCATTTTTACACAGATGAGTAAAACTTCAGCGGTTCATTCCTCTTCGACCTCTCATTTCTCAAGCTCTAATATACAATTTCTTCTTTAATTTCTGCTAAAAATTGAAACTTCACAGGGTATCAAAATTTCCCTTCATTTCTAAACTTATGCTTGGGGGTTGGGACTAAGACCAGCTAGTGAAACTGTATAGAGACACTAGCTGAAAACTATCTCCAAACTCCACAATTACCATTCATTTGTCCAAGCTAAAAAGTTGATATGAGAAATCTCTTTTCTGCTTGCATGCCCAATGACTATCGGACCAAGCAATGTCACACTGTCATATTTCAATGGAGTATGGAGCATATACGGGCCACGATGAGATCTTTTGTAGCCAGTAAATGACTAGTTGCATCGGAAGTTCTGCTAATTGACAACTTAAGCACCCAAAAAAACGGAAAGAAGGGAGAGAGCAAGAGAGGAGCAAGAGAGTCTGGCGGACCCAACTGCATTTAATTTATAATTACTTTCTAAGATTGGGTGCTTAGTCAATATCTTTAAATGTTATTACTAGTAAATATAATGTTTGGGTAAAAAAAGAGGGTGCTAAAGAATCCAGCAGCTTCAATGTAGGTCCGCAGTGATTAATTTGTTAACCAGAAAGTCTTGGTGGGCTGGTCATAGCCTTCAGTCTTGTTTCTCCAAAATGGTCCCTACTATTCAAATATTGGAAGTAAACTTCAGGACTGGAATATGTGATAACGACTCGAAACAAAACTAGTATAGTGTTGTGTCCCAAAGGTTGTGAAGTAAAACGTACAATTTCAAGACTCTGAAACAACACCTTAAGTCAAAATATCATAGGCGATATATAGGCGACCAAATTAAAGGGGCTTAGGCATCATCAATGGAAGCTAGTTTCCTCCTACTTTTTCTATTGTTTTTCTGCTCTACTATACACAAGATTTCGACTACAACAGATTTAATCACTACAAATCACTCTATTGTAGATGGTGAAACTGTTGTTTCATCTGGTGGAACCTTTGAAATGGGATTTTTCAGCCCCAATGGTTCCTCAAAGCGATATATTGGGATATGGTACAAGCAAATTCTTCCTCATGTGCAGACAGTTGTATGGGTTGCCAACAGAGAGAAACCACTCATGAACACATCTTTAGTTGTTTTGAAGGTGACCAAGCCAGGAATACTAGCTCTTATCAATGATAAGAATGAAATTATATGGTCGACTAGCACCACACGATCAGTCCAAAATCCAGTTGCATTACTTTTGGATTATGGTAATCTTGTTGTGAAAGATGCAAATGATGGCAACCCAGAAGATTTCCTCTGGCAGAGCTTTAATAACCCAACTGATACATTCTTGCCAGATATGAAGCTTGGCAAGAATTTTAAAACTGGCCATGAGTTTTAAATTTCAGCATGGAAGAATAATAATGATCCAACTCCAGGGGAATTCAGTCTTCACATTGATCCCACTGGATATCCACAGGGCCTTATCAGACGTGGCACAAATGTATCAGCTCGGGCAGGACCATGGAATGGTTTATGGTGGAGTGGGGCACCCACACTGCTACTAATACAAAGTAGCATATGTACATTTCAATTTGGGTGGATCGGACCAAGAGTTGGCATCTTTACCTCAATGTACCTCTGGATACTTGTGATACATATAGCTTATGTGGTGCCTATGGGAGCTGTGACATAGATAGTTCCCCCGTTTGTGGATGTTTGGATAAGTTTATAGCTAAATATCCGCTACAATGGGAAAAGAGAGATTGGTCAGAAGGGTGTGTTCGGAGGAAACCATTCGATTGCAACAAGGAACATATATTTCTAAAATATTCTGGAATCAAGTTGCCGGATACTAAGTACTCTCTGTATGATAAGACCATGACACTCGAAGATTGTAGGCAAGTATGCTCCAGGAACTGCTCTTGCACAGCTTATTCAAGTCTAGATATAATCAATGTGGAGAAAGGTTGCTTGTTTTGGTTTGGGGAGTTAATAGACATCAGAAAGCTGTCTGGAAGAGGGCAAGACATTTACATCAGGATGGATTCTTCAGAGCTAGGTAAGAACTTATGTTTAAGAGATTTCCTATGATGTGTCTTCTAACCTTAGCTTTTCAACACATGGAGATGGTGTTATGCAAAATTAGTGGCCTATTTCGATTTGTAGTGGCTGATAGAAAAAATTGGTTATAGTATCTGAGGCAGGTTCAAATAGAAAGAAGGAGATACTCGCACTGAGTTTCTCATTATTGATGGCAATTATTGTACTAGGCCTGATTTTGTTCTTGTACTTATGGAAAAAGAAGAAACTAAAACCTGAAGAAGATTTTGAGAAACTGTTCCAATTGTTGACAATAACAAGAGCCACAAATAACTTTTCCGTTAACAACAAGATTGGAGAGGGCGAATTTGGACCTGTTTACAAGGTACACACTGCAAATTTGTAGAAACCAGTTTATGCTCAAGATTCTTGTCTTTGTGAAATATATGTTCTCTTGATATACTTTTGCCATTTCTAGGGAGCGCTTGAAGAAGGACATGAAATAGATGTGAAGAGACTCTCAAAGTCTTCCAAGCAAGGAATTGATGAATTCAAGAACGAAGTTACCTATGTTGCCAATCTTCAGCATCGCAGTCTTGTCAGACTTCTGGGTTTCTGCATTCAAGGGGAAGAAAAGATATTGATTTATGAATACATGCCTAACAAAAGCTTGGATTATTACATATTTGGTTTGGATTTCTCACCTACTACACAAGCTTAATTTAATAACAATGCTTTATTCTATTAGTCAACACATGTACATTAAGACAGGCAGAAACATGTTCACAGAAACAACTAATCAGAAAGCTTTTTTGTAGATCAAACAAAGAGCAAATTACTTGATTGGCCAAAGCGTTTTGACATCATAAACGGAATTGCTCATGGCTTAGTGTATCTCCATCAAGATTCTCGACTACGGATTATCCACAGAGACCTTAAAGCAAGCAATGTTTTGCTAGATACAGAAATGAACCCAAAGATATCAGACTTTGGTATGGCTAGAAGCGTTGCAGGGAATGAGATGGGAGCAAACACAAGCCATGTGGTTGCGACACAGTAAGAATCTCTAATTTCATACAAAGTACTCTCATATGACATCACACTTCTTTAGCATACATATTGTTTTTGGCACAGTGGCTACATGTCCCCTGTATATGCAGTAGATGGGATCTTCTCGGTAAAATCAGATGTATTTAGCTTTGGCGTCTTGGTGTTAGAGATTGTGAGCTGCAAGAGAAATAGAGGATTTTTTCATCCAGATCACAACCTTAACCTTCTCGGTCATGTAGGCACTCTATACATAGTCTCTATTACACATATATGGAATTTGTCATGATCCATGATCTAAATTCAAACAGGCATGGAAGCTTTACAAAGAAGATAGGTCCTTGGAATTAATTGATGAGCAGCTAGCTGATTCTTGCCATATATCTCAAGTTTTAAGGTCAATCCAAGTGGGTCTGTTATGTGTGCAACAATGTCCAGAAGATAGACCAAACATGTCTTCTGTAGTTATGATGTTGGGTAATGAGATTGTACTGTCAGAAGCTAAAGAACCAGGATTTTTCACAGAAAGAAAGGTACCTGGTCCAGAAAACTCAGGACCGCAGGCAGGAAATTCAAATAATGAAGTCACAATCACATCATTAGATCCTCGATAGAGCATGAACAAGATAACTATTTTGACTTAGAACTTTGATTCTTGAGAAATACTGTAGTATCTAAAACAAAAGATCAAACTGAATATTTCCTCGAAGGCGTTCTACTTATGGATGAAATATATTTCTATTTCTATTGTTCTTTGATACAAAGATCAAATTGAATTTGTTTCTCATAACACAAAACTTCTAAAGATGTAAATTTGATCAAACTTAGTATATGTTTCTTATAAAATAAAACTTCTAAAGATGTAAATTTGTTTTCCAAAACTATTAGCTGTAACAAGTTTTATGTCCTGCGTCAACCTACAGATGCACCGGTCTGTAGGTGTGAAATCATGGTAGGGGAAGTTGTTAAAAGTGCACCGGTCTGTAGGTGTGAAATCATGGTAGGGGAAGTTGTTAAAAGGGGACTGACTAGACCTAAAATCACATGGAATGAGGTTGTACCGAAATACCTACAAATCCTTGGAACTAATACCGACTTAGCTAAAGATAGGACTCAATGGAAGAGAAAATCCATTTAGTTTTAGACATGGCAGAAAATTTCTATTATTATTTCACAATTTCTATTTCAATATGTATCTATATCTGTATCTATCTATATCTTTATTATTATAAAAACATGAATACAATGTCGGTTTACAAAAATAACCTTATAATATTAAGCATAATAACTCATAATAAAAGGACATAACCGGAATTCTAGATATTAGTCTTATAATCCTATTAGTTTTAGGACATAACACTACACATTAGAATCCTACATGATTACCTTTAAGAATCCTATTAGTATAATTACTTTCGGGCTGACTAATTCATATAAAATTGAACAAGTAAATATCTTTAGTCATGTAATCCTATTGCTTTCAGGATATACTTCTTAAAATTCATATTACTAATTTAATTTGAAAACGTACTGTAATGTCCTATTACTAATTTAATTTGAGAATGTATTATATTGTCCAAATTCATTTAGAAAAAGGAGAGCATGTATTATTATAAAAGCATAAATATAATATTAATATATCAAAATAACCCTAAATTATTAAACGAAGAACTCATAGGAAGAGGACATAACTGCAATAACCTACTTTTTGGATTACAATACCTTCTATGCTAATTTTTAATATTTAAGATTTTAAAATTAATAAAATTTTGTCTATTAAATTCTTATTAAAAATATATAGGAAGGTTTAATAAAATCAATTTCATAAGAATCCTCCGTATTTGCAATATATTATCACTCCATAATGTCCAATACCAAGAAACAATAAAAGTAATATTAAATGGACTGCATAAAGAGTTGAAATTGAAAAATAAATACCCCTACGATAATATATTTTTATATTATATTTGAACTATTTTTCTACTCAAATAATATTTTTAATCAATTTTTCGTGTAATAAATAAAAATACCCAATTATGAAACAACAACTAATTATATATTTAAGAATATAAATGTGTGAGAAAGAGAAAACAATGGTTGGTAAGAGTTTATACCACTAATGATTCTACAAACATAAAGATCTAAAAGTGAAATGTCATATCAATCTTTTACTCTTTGAAAATAAAATTTATGGTGGCTAAAATTATAATTAATATTAAATATTCAAAGAGATGAAGTAATATTAAGATCTGAATCAACATAAAATAAATTATTTTTTATGTTAAAACCAAATAATTAAATCTTTTAATTAATTATTTAGCAAGAGAATCCAATTCAATTATTTTTTAAATTCATCATATGAGTAAAATTCTTATTCAAGTTAAAAATAAAATCTTAGGATACATAAATTTATTCCATAAAAAGAGAGTTAGAACAAAAAGTGAAAAGGTTAGTATATTATTAAGAATCAAAATGCCATACAAGTGTCTCAGGAAGCACAATCAAAGCTAAATCCTAAACAAGAACAAGCTTTCAAGACTATATTATAAAGAATCGACTCCGCTATAACGAGATTATTCTTTGTAGATGCCTCCGGCGGAATCGAAATAATATTTCTATGTCATGCATTACTTGTAAATATCATATCAAGAGGCATGCCACTGTTAGCAATAATAGCAAGTGGTGTACCAACAACAATTTTATTGTGAGGCCACCTACTTTAGATTTGATATACCTCTTCAAACAACTTAAATAACCATCACATATATTTCAAAGCAGAGCAATAATGCTAAATATTTATTGTCAAGTTTATTATTTCATACGTATGTTAGTGTCACCATTTATATAATAGACTAAGCTAAAATTGATCTTCCATTGTATATAAGTTGATTTTGAAGAAAAATATGCTCGTCATGCTATTGAAAAACTTAGATATGCCAAATAACTTATGTAATAGCACACAAATGGTATATAGAAGTTTTGACAATAATGTCATACATGCAAAAATTATGATACTGGTCAATGTGATTCTAAGTATATTCTTATCCATGAATTCAACTTTCGTCATCTGAAACTAAGGAATATCCTTTTAAATTTGTGTGAAAATAATTTTTAGTATGTTTATATTTTGCAAATATAATAAATAAAGCACAAGGACAAACATTCTAAATATTAGACTATATTTACCGCAATATATTTTCTTGTACGAACAACTGCATGTTGCACTTTCAAGAGAGATATCAAGATCGACAACAAGAGTTTTGGTTAAGGCAGAGCAACCAAAGCATTAGGAGAAAACTGTAATAACCCGATCGGTTGTTTTGAGTATTACAGCCTCGTTTCCCCATTTATTACTCAATTTATTCTTTACAGTTGTTATGTGATTTGTCGGGGAAATTGGTTCGGGTCCGGTGAGGTTTTGGAATGAATTGGAATACTTAGTTCCAAGGTTTAAAGCTTAAGTTGAAATAGTTGACCGGATGTTGATTTATGTAAAAACGACCCCGGAATAGAGTTTGAGAAATTCCAATAGCTTCGTATGGTGATTTTGAACTTAGGAGTGTGTTCGAAAAATTATTTGGAAGTCCGTAGTTAAATTGGGCTTGAAATGACGGAAATAGGAAGTTTAAGTTGGAAGTTTGACCGGGGAGTTAACTTTTTTATATCGGGGTCGGAATCCAGTTCTGAAATTTTTTATAGGTCCGTTATGTCATTTATGACTTGTGTGCAAACTTTGAGGTCAATCGAACTTGATTTGATAGATTTCGGCATCAAATGTAGAAGTTGGAATTTCTTCGTTTCGTTAAGCTTGAATTGGGGTATGATTCAAGTTTTTAGCATTGTTTGGTGTGATTTGAAGATTTGACTAAGTTCGTATGATGTTTTAGGACTTTTTGGTATATTTGAGTGAGTCCCTGGGGGCCTCGGGTGGATTCCGGGTGGTTAACGGACTAGAGTTGGACATGTTGGAATTGTAGAAAATCTAATGTTTCAGTTGCTAGTTTCCTTATTTGCGCTCGCAAGGGGAGTTCCACATTCGCAAGGGGAGTTGGTGGCAGGTGAATATTTGTGCTTCGCTCTCGCGAAGTGGGAGCCGCATTTGCTAAGGGCTGGGCAGTGGTGCATGGTGAACGCGAGATAACCGTAGCATTTGTTCTACGCGTTCGCGTAGTCGAGGTCGCGTTCGCGAAGAGGTGGGTCAGTCATGCATCACGTTCACGGGAGGCTCCTCGCATCTGCATATAAAGCTTGTGGGGCAGTAGCACTTTGTGCTTCGCGAACGGGAGGGAGGTGCCGGATTCGCGAAGGAGGAAAACTGGGCAGAACAAAATTGTGCTTCGCGAACGCGAGGAAGTGGCCGCATTCGCGAAGAAGAAAGGTCTGGACAGAATGTTTAAGATCTGAAAATGGGACTTCCATTTTTGATAATTTGGAGCTCGGGCAGAGGCGATTTTCGAGAGATTTTTAAGAAAAATAACGGGGTAAGTGTTTTTAACTCAATATTGGTCAAATTACTCGAATCCATGGTTGTTTTTAACATTTAATTGGTGAATTAAGTTGGAAAATTTAGAAAACCCTCTTGGTTTAATTCGAAGATTTGGGGGTCGAATTTATGTCGAAATTTAGTAAAATTTATATGGTTGGACTCGTGGTTGAATGTACATTCATATTTTATAACTTTTGTCGGGTTCCGAGATGTGGGCCCTACGGGCATTTTTTATTGTAGTTTCGGATTTTGTGAGAAAATTAGTATTTTGATATGGAATTAATTCCTATAATTTGTGTTGACTGATTCGAATTAATTGTGACTAGATTCGAGCCGTTCGGAAGTTGATACGCGCAGAATGGAATTTCTGAAGCATTGTTTAGCTTGCTCGACATTGGATTCAGCTTATTCGAGGTAAGTAACATCTCTAATCTTGGAGCTGAGGGTATGCACCCTGATTATACGTGTTATGTGAATTGTTTGGAGGTGCACATACTAGGTGACAGGTATGTGGGTGTGCACCGTAGAAATTGAGACTCGGTTGATTCCGTAAAGCTGTATAGTTAATTAACTTGTATTTTTCCATGTATTTTTATATGTTAGAGAAATTGAGCTGTGACTCATGTTAGAAATCATGCTTAGGCAAATGTTGGTATTATTGAGACCCACTGAGGTCATTTTTGTTGTCGAATTATTTGTTTAAATTGTAACTTCATACTCAGTCATATTCATTCATTTCATATCATCTCTCAGTCTCTGTTGCTATTTATTGATTCATCATATCATTATTTTTGGGATGATTTTCATGACATTGTGAGCCCGAGAGACTGGAGAGATTGATGACTGGGTGAGGCTGAGGGCCTGATTTGGTGAGGATATTTATGGGATCGGGCTGCGCGCCGCAACATGTTTTATTGATTTATGCCATTATTGGCTTGTTATAGCGCTTGGGCTGAAGGAGCCTCTCCGGAGTCTGTACACATCCCAGTGAGCGCAGGTATCTACTAAGTGCGAGTGCCGAGCGATTGGGAGGATTAAGTGACTGTGAGGACTGAGTGACTGGGAGGACTGAGTGAAATGATACTTTGAGAGTATGCATATGGTTTTATCACTGAGTTGCATCGCATTGACATGCACACTTGACGTACAGGAATAGAGATGCATTTTTCTCATGCTGTACGATATTGCGTCATTCATGACTTCTCTTACATATTGACATGTAGTCATTTTCCTCACGCCTTTTAAAAATGAAACATTTACTTGTTGAAAGTTTTGGAAAAAATCACAGTTTTCAAACTTACTCATAAATTTGGTGATTTCGGTAAAGGATTTGGGTTTTCACTAATATATTTGAAAAGCAGGACTATTTTTCTGGAACTGTGAACGAGTTGAGCATTTTATCTCTGAGCTACTTCTTTTATTACTTCTATTGTGTTGTTATGAACTGTTGTTGGCTATTGGTGTTGGACCCTAACCTTTATTCCAGCTCGTCACTACTTTCAACCTAAGGTTAAGTTTCTTACTTATTGAGTACATGTGGTCGGTTTTACTCATACTACACTTCTGCACCTTGCGTGTAGATATTGGATGCTGATGTTGCTGTGATTGACGGGAGTTGGATTTAAAGATGTACATGTGTTCCGGTCGTAGCTGCCTCTTGTTCATGGTAGCCTTAGATTTATAAAAATCTGTTTATGTACATTTCGAACAGATGATGTATTTATTTCATACCAGGTTTGTAAATTCTAATCTTAAAAGCTCATGATTTGTACTATCGGTCCTTGGAAAGTGTATTAGAGTCAGTTATATATTAATGAAATTGGATAATTGTTAATTGGCTTACCTGACGGGTTGGGTTAGGTGCCATTACGACTAGGTGAATTTTTGTCACGACCCAAAATCTCACCTGTTGTGATGACGCTTATCTCAATACTAGGCAAGCCGACAATCTCAAAAACTTACCATATCTTTTAAATTTGAAAACATAATATTTAAATTCATCGAAAGAAATCTCACAAATATAGGTATAAACACTCTCAAAACCCGGTGTCACTGAGTACATGAGCATCTAATATGAATACAAAGTCTAACTGATAAAACACCGTCTGAAAGTATAGAAGAGTACAATAACTGAAGGAAAGAGAGTCAAGGTCAGCGGACGCCAGACAGCTACCTTGATAGTCTCCAACCGATAGCACTCTGAGATCTAACAGTCGTCGTGTCCGGAAACACCTGGATCTGCACACGAGGTGCAGAGTGTAGTATGAGTACAACCAACTCAATAAGTAATAAGACTAACCTCTGGGCTGAAAGTAGTGACGAGCTCCGCAGGTACAGTCCAATAGAGAAATAACGGTACAGAAATATAAGCATGCTTTCAAGTTCAACAGTTAAACTCAGCACAAGTAAAAATAGATCAATTCTGAACAATATAAGGAATATTACATCTCTGTATCTACATGCCAATGTACATACCGTATGTGATGCACTTTAGTGAAACCTTCGTGTACTCACAATCTAGAAATACTCAATCACTCAGTACTGTATATGGCCAATCCAGCCCTGGAAAGATCCATCCCTCATATATATGTACACATCAACTGACAGTCAGTCGTCCAATACTCTATAAGGCCAATCCAGCCCAAGGAAAGATCCATCCCCAAATATCAATGATTCGGATAAGATCCATGTCCAGGAAAAATCTATCCCTCAATATAAATGCTTCGGGAAAGATCCATGCCCAGGAAAAATCTATCCCTCAATATAAATGCTTCGGGCAAGATCCATGCCCAGGGAAGATCCACCCCTCAATATATATATCTATGGCAAGATCCATGCCCAGGGAAGATCCATCCCCCATATATATATATATATATATATATATATATATATCAACTGTGCTGACTATGGGGGGTGCAGACTCCGGAGGGGCTCCTTCAACCCAAGCGCTATAATATCCAAACCCAGGCATAAATAAATTAACATAAATATCACTCAGAATATCCAGTCTCTCGGGCTCTCAATAACATGAAAATCAACCCGACATAATGATATGATGTATCAATAAATGACAACAGAGACTGAGATATGATATACAAGTGACAGATGTGACTGAGTACAAGATTATATTTTAAACAAATAGTTCAATAGCAATACGACCCATGTGGGTCCCAAAATATATCGGCGTGTAGCCTAAACATGATCTTTAATATGAGTCTCAGCTCAATTTCTCTAACACGTGGAGGATATACGGATAATGACATTTATTTAATTATGCAACTCCACAGAATCAATTAAGTCACAATTCCTATGATGCACGCCCACACGCCCGTCACCTAGCATATGCGTCATCTCCAAACAATTTATACAACACGTACTTTATGGATTCATACCCTCAGAACCAAGTTTAGAAGTGTTACTTACCTCAAATCGTGTAATTCTTTACTCCACTATGCCTTTGCCTCACGAATTGGTCTCTGAAAGCCACGTATCTAGCCACAATTAATTTGAATCAGTCAATACAAATTATTCGAATTAATTCCATATGAAAATACCAATTTTCTAACAAAATCCAAAATTATACTCAAAAATTGCCTGTGGGGCCCCATGTCTCGGAATCCGACAAAAGTTACAAAATCCGAAAGCCCATTCAACCATGAGTCTAACGATACCAATTTTACCAAATTCCGACAACGAATCGACCTTCAAATCCTCAATTTAAGGTATAGAAATTTTTTATCGTTTTCAACCCAATTCACTAATTTCATGATAAAAACAACAATAGATTCATGTATTTTAACCAAAATCGAGTAAGAAATTCTTACCCAAATACTTTCCTTGAAAAACTCTCAAAACATCGCCTCACCCGAGCTTCCTTGGTCCAAAAATGGAAGAATAAGATGAATTTGGACTTTATTCTGCTGCCTAGGGGTTTGTTCTTCGTGTTCGCGACCTACCCCTCGCATTCGCGATGAACAAATTCCTCAATCGCGATTTCTAAACTCTTCCCAGATAGTCTCTTGTATAATGGTCATAACCATTTGTACACAACTCCAAATAACAAATGGTTGAACTTTCTAAAAACTAGACACCAAGAACTACCCACAAGTTTTGAATTCACCGCTGGGGAATTCACACGAAAGGTAATAAGGAATTCTCAACAAAAAAAGTTCTCTCTGAACCGAACGTGAAAGTAGTTTTCCATCAGACGACTTTTCCTATAACTCTATTCTCAACTTGGATTATATATCCAAAAAGGTCCGCTCTCGGACATTCCACAGGCTACCTAGCAGAGACATAGTTATCTGAAGTGGATTATCTATTTTGTATTAGATTCCGAACTTGTTGTGCCCCATTGACTAAGAAGGGGGCGGACACAGCTGCTACATGGACCCCTTCCTTTCTGTCGTTGCTAGCGTTTTCGCGGGCCGAGCTGGAATTTTTTATTATAAAGGGTAGGCAAAGCCCGAAGGCAGCTATCCCAATAGGATGGGCGGAATGAGGAGAGGGCCTGACATTTATACCACGGCTTTCATTTGTTGCTCATCTCCCAATTCCTTATAGATTGCGAGATATAAGTTTCTAAAGTCAGACTGCGCAACAAAGATTTTCTTCTTCGCGAACGCGAAGAACAAAATTCAGAAGCCAAATTGTAATGATCCGGCCGGTCATTTTGAGAGTTATAGCCCCGATCCCCTATTTACTGCTTTCCCCGTATCTGTTGCAGCTTATGTGACTTGTCGGGAGGTTTTGTTTTGAATTTTGGGATGTTTTGGGACACTTAGTCTATAAACGGAAGCTTGAGTCTTAAAATTTTAACCGTAGTTAGAACTCTATGAAGATGACTCCGAAATGGAGTTTCATCGGTTCCATTAGCTCCATTGGGTGATTTTGAATTTAGGAGCGTGTCCGGAATGTGAATTGGAGGTCTGTAGCTAAATTAGGCTTGCAATGGCGAAAGTCCAATTTGGAGATTTTGACCGGAAGTGGACTTTTTTATATCGGAGCCGGATTCTGATTCCGGAAGTTGCAGTAGGTCTGTAATGTTGAATATTACTTGTGTGCAAAATTTAGGGTCAATCGGACGTGGTTTAATAGGTTTCGGCATCGGTTGTAAAAATTTAAAGTTTCAAGTTCATTAAGTTGGAATCGGAGGGTGATTCGTGTTTTTAGCATTGGTTGATGTGATTTGAGGGCTCGACTAAGTTCGTATGGTATTTTAGGACTTGTTGGTATGTTTGGTTGAGGTCCCGGGGGCCTCAGGTGAGTTTCAGATGATTAACGGATCGAAATTTGGACTTGTGTAATTGCTGAAGCTTTTAAGCTTCTGGTGTAATCGCACCTGCGGTGGGGTGGCTGCAGGTACGGACACGCATGTGCGAGAGACCAAGTGCAAAAGCAATATTGGGGAGATGGCTAGGATTTGCAGGTGCGAGGGAATTTTTGCATATGCGAGCCTGTAGATGCGCTTAAGGTTCCGCAGATGCGGAGAGTGAGCTGGAAGGGGAGACCGCAGAAGCAGACATGGGTCCGTAGGTGCGCACACGCAGGTGCGACCCTTTGATCGCAGAAGAGGATGCTGAATTTTTAAGAGAAATCCGCACCTGCGATGGGAATTCCGCCGGTGCGGTGGCACAGGTGCGATTCTTGGCCCGCAGGTGCGAGATCGCTGGCCAGAAAAGAGGAATTTTCGTGGGTTTGGTCTCATTTCCAATTTTGGGACTTTGAGAGCTCGGATTGGGCGATTATTTGAGGGATTTTCAGAGAAAGCTTTTGGGTAATGATTCTTAACTCCTTTATGGTTATATTCCACTAATCTATAGTTGATTTCATCATTTAATTTCGGATTTGGGTTGAAATTTTGGGGAAAATGGGAAGACGTTCTTCAACTAAATTTTTGGGTTTTGATTGAGATTTTGACATCGGATTTGGATAATTTTGGTACGAGTGAACTCATGAGGGAATTGGTGTTCATATTTTGTGACTTTTACCCGATTCCGAGACGTGGGTCCGGGGAGACTTTTTGGGGCGATTTTCTAATTTCTCGCCTTAGCTTTGATTTCATTAGTTAGATTAGTTTCTTATAGTTATATTTATGATATGTAATTTATTTTGGCTAGATTTGGGCCATTCGGAGACAGATATTCGTGGAAAAAGCATTGTTACAGATTGATTTGAGCTTGTTTCGAGGTAAGTGTCTTGCCTAACCTTGTGTGGGGGAAACCCCCTTAGGATTTGGTGTTGTTATGATATGTGAGCGCCGTGTACGCGAGGTGACGAGTGCGTACACGGGCTATTTGTGGAAAAACCTAATTTTTATTGAGTAATAGCCTGTTTTCATCTTATCTGAGTATACTAGCATGTGTAGTTATCCTGTTAGCCTAGAATAACATGTCTATGTTTCCTAATTGCCTATTTGAACTCTTTGCAGCATGCTTAGTAAGTCGTGTTTCTTTCTTGACTTGTACTTAGCCTAAATTGTAGGTTTTTCTTGATGTAACTGACATATTCATTTGTTTGAGGTGTGTATTTATTTTGGGACTATGGGACGGTATCCGGGGAGATTCCCCTATACTTCATATTTACTTTGGGACTACGAGGCATTTACTCGGGAGATCCCCCTGTACTGCATATTTACTTTGGGAATACGAGGCGGTTCCTCGGGGGTTCTCCCTGCACATTTACTTTTGAGACTACGAGGTGGTTCCTCGGGAGTTCTCCCTGCACATTTACTTTTTAGACTACGAGGCGGTTCCTTGGGAGTTCTCCCTGTACATTTACTTTTGAGACTACGAGGTGGTTCCTCGGGAGTTCTCCCTGCACATTTACTTTTTAGACTACGAGGCGGTTCCTTGGGAGTTCTCCCTGTACATTTACTTTTGAGACTACGAGGTGGTTCCTCGGGAGTTCTCCCTGCACATTTACTTTTTAGACTACGAGGCGGTTCCTTGGGAGTTCTCCCTGTACATTTACTTTTGAGACTACGAGGTGGTTCCTCGGGAGTTCTCCCTGCACATTTACTTTTTAGACTACGAGGCGGTTCCTTGGGAGTTCTCCCTGTACATTTACTTTTGAGACTACGAGGTGGTTCCTCGGGAGTTCTCCCTGCACATTTACTTTTTAGACTACGAGGCGGTTCCTTGGGAGTTCTCCCTGTACATTTACTTTTGAGACTACGAGGTGGTTCCTCGGGAGTTCTCCCTGCACATTTACTTTTTAGACTACGAGGCGGTTCCTTGGGAGTTCTCCCTGTACATTTACTTTTGAGACTACGAGGTGGTTCCTCGGGAGTTCTCCCTGCACATTTACTTTTTAGACTACGAGGCGGTTCCTTGGGAGTTCTCCCTGTACATTTACTTTTGAGACTACGAGGTGGTTCCTCGGGAGTTCTCCCTGCACATTTACTTTTTAGACTACGAGGCGGTTCCTTGGGAGTTCTCCCTGTACATTTACTTTTGAGACTACGAGGTGGTTCCTCGGGAGTTCTCCCTGCACATTTACTTTTTAGACTACGAGGCGGTTCCTTGGGAGTTCTCCCTGTACATTTACTTTTGAGACTACGAGGTGGTTCCTCGGGAGTTCTCCCTGCACATTTACTTTTTAGACTACGAGGCGGTTCCTTGGGAGTTCTCCCTGTACATTTACTTTTGAGACTACGAGGTGGTTCCTCGGGAGTTCTCCCTGCACATTTACTTTTTAGACTACGAGGCGGTTCCTTGGGAGTTCTCCCTGTACATTTACTTTTGAGACTACGAGGTGGTTCCTCGGGAGTTCTCCCTGCACATTTACTTTTTAGACTACGAGGCGGTTCCTTGGGAGTTCTCCCTGTACATTTACTTTTGAGACTACGAGGTGGTTCCTCGGGAGTTCTCCCTGCACATTTACTTTTTAGACTACGAGGCGGTTCCTTGGGAGTTCTCCCTGTACATTTACTTTTGAGACTACGAGGTGGTTCCTCGGGAGTTCTCCCTGCACATTTACTTTTTAGACTACGAGGCGGTTCCTTGGGAGTTCTCCCTGTACATTTACTTTTGAGACTACGAGGTGGTTCCTCGGGAGTTCTCCCTGCATATTTACTTTTGAGACTACGAAGCGGTACCTCGGGAGTTCTCCCTGTATATTTACTTTTGGGACTACGAGACGGTATCTCGGGAGTGCCTTTGTTGTTATATCATTGTGCAGTGTTGTTATTGCTTTATGAATACTTGTTGTTGTCTTCTTCGTTTTTACTTCATGTTTATTATAGCATCTGTCTTATTATTATATACCAGTAGGGCCCGGACCTGACCTCGTCACTATTCTACGGAGGTTAGGCTTGGCACTTACTGGATACCGTTGTGATATACTCATGCTACTCTTCTGCACATATTTTGTGTGCAGATCCAGGCACTTCTTATCAGCCCCGCTACTAGCTGAGAGTGCTTGCTGCTGTACGGAGAATTCAAGATATATTTGCCGCATCCGCAGACCTCGGAGTCCCCCTCTATTCTCTTCTATGTCATCTACTTTCCGTATTTCTTTATTTAGACTCTAGTGTATAGAGATTCTAGTTTCCTCTGTAGCTTGTGACTAATGATGTTTCGATTTTTGGGAATACCGTGTATTACTAGAGTGTTTGTTATTGTACATGCCGAGCGGCATTGTTATCAGTTATCTATTGCTGTTAGTTGTTAAGTTTTCCTTCCATTTGTTTATTTCCGCATTTTTGTTAGGCTTACCTAGTCGTAGAGACTAGGTGCCGTCACGACATCTTACGGAGGGAGAATTGGGTCGTGACACAAATCCTTTTTCGCGAACGCGAAGAACAACATCAGACATCAGAAAATCAGCATCCAAAGTAGCCCAAAATAATCCGAAACACACCCGAGGCCACCAGGACCCAAACCAAATATACCAAAAGTCCTAACACATCATACGAACTAAGTCGAAACCTCAAATCACATCAAATAATGCTAAAACCACGAATCATACCCCAATATAAGCTTAATGAAACTAAAAATTTCCAGCTTCTACATTCGACGCTGAAACCTATCAAATCAAGTCCGATTGACCTCAAATTTTGCACACAAGTCATAAATGACATAACGGAGCTATAAAAATTTCTAGAATTGGATTCCGACTCCGATATCAAAAATTCAACTTCCTAGTCAAACTTCCAAACTTAAATTTCTATTTTAGCTATTTCAAGCCTAATTTAGCTACGGGCTTTCAAATAATTTTTCGGACACGCTCCTAAGTCCAAAATCACCATACAGAGCTATTTGAATCATCAAAACTTTATTTCGGGATCATTTACACATAAGTCGACATCTGGTCACTATTTTAACTTAAGCTTTAAACCTTGGAACAAAGTATTCCAATTCATTCCAAAACCTCACCGGACCCAAACCAATCACCCCGGCAAGCCACATAACAACTGTAAAGAACAAATTGAGCAGTAAATGGGGAAACAGGACTGAAATACTCAAAATGACCGACCGGATCATTACATTCTCCCCCACTTAAATATACGTTCGTCCTCGAATGTGCCAAGAGTTATTTCCAAGCTATCACATCACTATTCCATTTTACCACGCACACACCTGGGGGTGATCCCATGCTACCCTATTCTATATAGGCCTGACAATACCATGTAACTGAAGATCATTACTTCAACCTTAGCCCATAAACCTTGGAATTCAATTTCCAACATTTAGAATTTCTTTTCAAGACCCGAATCTCATATCTACACACTGTATGTGTCTGAACAAGCTATATCAAGCCATAACCATAACCCTAGATATTATCACGTAACATACTACGCAACTCGCATGCTCGCGACACCATTCCCGATCACAGTAACTACTCCAAACTAACCTGGTAATAGTATTAAACCCCATATCAAGTCAAACCTTATTCCAAAACCTTCGTATACTACTGATATTAAAAGAAACTCGCAGAATCTCATAACCACTTATTAGATCAACAAGTCATGGAGCTCTCTCACCCCAACCCAAACCATAATCACTTTCTAAGCCGACTTTCAATGTCATCCTCCCAAATATACCGTAAATAAATCTGATAGTACACATTCTAGGCCCAATGACCTTATATTATTAAATACAACTATCCCAAAGACATACCATACCAATATAACTCAAGCCACAACTGCGCAACCCGTGTACCCAAAAATGGAAAATGTCTCAAAGAAGAGAACCGTATTGCGCGTTCAACAAGCACCACCACAACTGAAATGCTATAAGCTCATTATATATAGTAGAACCAAGACACATACATTTAATAACAGTAACCAGCTCTTCTAGAGCTCACATTAACATCACTCGCACGGAAAACTCATGTGCTATAGTATCAATATCTGGACCCGCACGGATAACTCACGTGCCAATAATATCAGTATATGGATCCTCACGAATAACTCACGTGCCAATAATATAATCTGCACGGCATTGCCACAGGCCTCCAGTCCAAGCATATCATACAGGAGCAATCAAATAAGTACACATGTATATGATAAATGAATTAAGATTCTCATGCTCCTGGACTGGTATAAATAACACGCCATAGAGTAGACAGGTGCAAAGTGTGCTATCACCACTAAAATCGGCAAGTTAACGTAGAAATAGTAACTATCTAATTTATTAAGGGAATTAGTCTCTTTGTAACCTCAAGTGTGGTCCAGATAGTTCTCGACAAAGGTACGAATACGAGAAACGTTATAACTTTACGTTTAACAGTCAACTCTAGGCATATCATAGCCTAGGAATTCTTTTGAGTATGAATACTTGCTCCGACGCCCACATATGGGCTCAAACCATACATATATGCGCACTCATAGCGCGTAGCTATCACAAATAATTATCTATTGAGTTTAAATAAAAGCACTCACCTCAAACAGGCCGCCACCCTGAAACAATATGCTTCTGAGAACTCCAGTCTCCAAATTCATAGAACACATGAATCACCGTAACTGATCCCAACTCCAGCACTCGAATGACTAACATATCTTTCATGCACGATCATCCTACTAGGAGTACTTCCATAATTCTTCCGTGCCGTATAGCGATAATTGGAATATCAGTAGCCTATCACCCAGGTGAGTACCACAATACCGATGAACATCTATAAGTCAAAACACAATGTGCCTTTTGAAATATGCACCCTTCACAGGGTTTACCGAGCAGTTATAACATTAATCTAAATATCTGAAACTGACCATTCTGTCCAGAATTCGTGACCTTCCCTTCAAGAATAAACTGCCACCTTGTACATGTAAATCTTAATCCCGCACAATACACCACATCTATCATGCCATCATGTGATAAGCACAAGAATCTCGTTATTAACTCCGGTAACTAGCAAATTACATACCCGGTCATTTAGAAACCTTCCTCTTGCTTCCTTCCAGGAGAAAATTGCAATACATAACACGTTCCCCACACCGGTAGAAAATATCCGGTTCAAACCATGGTAGAAACCATCAAGAACACTTTGAAATCCATTTGCACCTAATCAAGCTGTCAGAACTAAATTCCTCTAACTCGACCAAGCCATGCAGGTCACCAAACCCAAGAATATTGCCACCAAAATATCTGCAGAGCCTCACCACATCATAATTACCCTCAAGTTGACACTTCTCCTTGTCAGAACACTACGATCTTTACCCAAATCTCACTACAAGACATCCTAACATAAAACCATACCGCCCCAAGGCCCATAAGCCATTGTATTCTTCTTAAGCACCATAAAAGTACCACAATCGACACACCCACTCTGAAGGACCTTATGTGAATTTTAAAATTTTTTCTCTTTCCTTTTTATACTGAAATGTAGAATCCATAGTCATAAAGAATTACCGTAAGTCCTGATACCATCCAATGTAAATAACCGAATCTGGCGATATACAAGTTCTGAAAAAATTTTCAATTGACACATATACATTTTGAATCCATTAGAACCCTTTCGAAAGTCACCCACTATGCTCAAATCTAAATTGCACCGTCTAAACGGGTCAAAAGACACAAGCCCTATTAGTACAACATCCCCCAAAGAATTAACCCTGCTTCAACACCACCAATCAAATTCATACTTCGTGCGCACTACATCCTCAAAATAACAATTTAATCATTTCATGATTTTCTTTTCATATTTTCATAAAGTGCAATATAACCCACATTCAAGAAAATTTCTTACTCGAGTCATCCCCGATCTCAATCTGTGCAAGTCATAACTAATCAACAAGTATGTCTTGGACCAAAACCAATACCGCACATAAGCATATAATCAAATCGTAGATAGAAGACTCCTCCATTTGGCTCAAAGCCATATAACAAAACATCTGATAACTCACCATACCCATACTCTACTATTGTCATAATCACGTAGTCAATTCCACGAAAATTCTTCACAAGCTCAGGTAACACAAACCATAAAATACCTCAAATCATCTAGTAAGCTCGCCTTCATCCCCGTGACGATCAAGTCAACTTTCTCAACTAATCCAAACTCAAATCTCAACCCGCTGGGAGAAAAGAAACCCTCCACTCGACATTATAAGGAACACACATACATAGATTACCCCGCAGGAGATAACCCACCTGCTTAGCCTCAAATTGGCATCTTGATATACTATTTCACAGCTATAATTACTACCGAATCACTTAATATTTCTGAGTTTGAACTCATCAACATGACATGAAAATCTACTTTGCTCTACAATTAAACAGCATGACAGATCCCTCAACGCACACACAACTCAAGACCGTACGTCACATCAAAACAGGAATCAAGTACCCAATAGCAAACTCTTGATTCACAAGTAAACTTTATTTGTCTCATTCAACCCATCTGAACACATCCCACATTCACATCATACTCATCATATAGTCATTCAACCACTCATCGAGCCACAAATTCCACTTATAGGGATACTACCGAACGCATAAGTCCAAATGCACAAGTTCTCACACCCGAAACTACCGAGCTTAAGCCGTGGTCTAACCCTGGCCTCAAGTCCTCCAGACTGGCCCATCACCAAAACATAGAATACTCATCTCTAATATCGTTCATGGAATCACAAGACGGCGATGCACAGACGATACCGAGCGCACACGAATGCATAGAAGGGACTCAAAGAGTTATGTTTCAAGCTGAATCAATGTCGCAAGATAGAATACAAGAAAGTGAAATTTCCTAAGGGTCTAGCAGCCTCTCGAAGATAAGTAGAGACGTCTCCGTACCAATCCACAAGACTCTACTAAACCTGCTCATGACTCGTGAGACCTATATAACCTAGGCTCGGATACCAACTTGTCACGACCCAAAATCTCACCTGTCGTGATGGCTCCTATCTCAATACTAGGTAAGCTGACAATATCAATAAAACACCATATCTTTTAAATTTGAAAACATAATATTTAAATTCAGCGGAAGAAATCTCACAAATATATATATAAACACTCCCAAAACCCGGTGTCACTGAGTACATGAGAATCTAATATGAATAAAAGTCTGACTAATAAAACACTGTCTGAAAGTATAGAACAGTACAATAACTAAAGGAAAGAGAGTCAAGGTCAGTGGACGCCATGCAGCTACCTTGATAGTCTCCAATTGGTAGCACTCTGGGATCTAACAGTTGCCGTGTACGGAAGCACCTGGATCTGCACACGAGGTGCAGATTGTAGTATCAGTACAACCAACTTAATAAGTAACAAGACTAACCTCTGGGCTGAAAGTAGTGACGAGCTCCGCAGGTACAGTCCAGTACAGAAATAACGGTACAAACATGTAGGCATGCTTTCAAGTTCAACAGTTAAACTCAGCACAAGTAAAAATAGATCAATTCTGAACAATATGAGGAATATTACATCTCAGTATCTACATGCCAATGTACATACCGTATGTGATGCACCTTAGTGAAAACTTCGTGTACTCACAATCTAAAAATACTCAATCACTCAGTACTGTATATGACCAATCCAGTACAGGGGAGATCCATCCCTCATATATATGTACACATCAACTGACAGTCAGTCGCCCAGTACTGTATAAGACCAATCCATCCCAGGGGAAGATCCATCCCCAAATATCAATGATTCGGACTAGATCCATGTCCAGGGAAAATCCATCCCTCAATATAAATGCTTCGGGCAAGATCCATGTCTAGGAAATATCCATCTCTCAATATAAATGCTTCGGGCAAGATCCATGCCCAAGGAAGATCCATCCCTCAATATATATATATATATATATGGCAAGATCCATGCCTAGGGAATATCTATCCCATATATATACTGCGCTCACTGTGTGGGGTGCAGACTCCAGAGGGGCTTTTTTAGCCCAAGCGCTATAATAGCCAAATTCAGGCATAAATAAATAAACATAAATATCACTCAAAATCTCCAGTCTCTCGGGCTCTCAATGACATGAAAATCAACCCGCCATAATGATATGATGTATCAATAAATGACAATAGAGACTGAGATATGATATGCAAGTGACAGATGTGACTGAGTACAACATTATATTTTAAACAAATAGTTTAACAGCAATACGACCCATGTGGGTCCTAAAATATATCGGCGTATAGCCTAAACATGATCTTTAATATGAGTCTCAGCTCAATTTCTCTAACACGCGGAGGATATACAGATCCGAAAGCCTCGTATCTAGCCACAATTAATTTGATTCGGTCAATACAAATTATTGGAATTAATTCCATGTGAAAATACCAATTTTCCAACAAAATCCAAAATTGTACTAAAAAATCGTCCATGGGGCCCATGTCTCGGAACCCGAC
This sequence comes from Nicotiana otophora, assembly GCA_000715115.1. NCBI lineage: Eukaryota > Viridiplantae > Streptophyta > Magnoliopsida > Solanales > Solanaceae > Nicotiana > Nicotiana otophora. The sequence continues at coordinate 126,247 of AWOL01S0025924.1, read as the reverse complement.
AAAAGTTATAAAATTCGAAAGCCCATTCAACCACGAGTCTAACCATACCAACTTTATCAAATTCTGACAATGAATCGACCTCAAAATTCTCAATTTAAGGTATAGAAAAATTTCTACCATTTTCAACCCAATTCACTAATTTCATGATAAAAACAACAATAGATTCATGCATTTTAACCAAAATCGAGTTAGGAATTCTTACCCCAATGTTTTTCTTAAAAAACTCTCGAAATATCGCCTCACCCGAGCTTGCTTGGTCCATAAATGAAAGAATAAGATGAATTTAGACTTTATTCTGTTGCCCAGGGGTTTGTTCTTCGCGTTCGCGACCCACCCCTCGCGTTCGCGATGAACAAATTCCTCAACCGCGATTTCCAAACTCTTCCCAGACAGTCTCTTGTATAATGGTCATAACTTTTTGTTCACAACTCTAAATAACAAATGGTTAAACTTTCTGAAAACTAGACATCAAGAGCTATAACTTTTATTTGTTGCTCATCTCCCGATTCCTTATAGATTGCGAGATATAAAATTGCAAAGTCAGACCTATGCAAAAGAGATTTCCTTCTTCGCGAACGCGAAGAACAAAATCCTAGAAGCCAAATTATAATGACCCGACCGGTTGTTTTGAGAGTTATAGCACCGATCCATTATTTACTACTTTCCCCATATCTGTTTCAGCTTATGTGACTTGCCGGAAGTTTTTGTTTTGGTTTTTGGGGTTTTTTGGGATACTTAGTCCCTAAACGGAAGCTTGAGTCTTAGGGCCCGAACCTGACCTCGTCACTACTCTACCGAGGTTAAGCTTGGTACTTACTGGGTACCATTGTGGTGTACTCATTCTACTCTTCTACACATGTTTTGTATGCAGATCCAGGCACTTCTTTTCAGCCCCGCTACTAGGTGAGAGTGCTTGCTGTTGTACGGAGACTTCAAGGTATATCTTCCACGTCCGCAGACCTCGGAGTCCCCCTCTATTCTCTTCTATGTCATCTACTTTCCGTATTTTTTTATTTAGACTCTAGTGTATAGAGATTCTAGTTTCCTCTGTAGCTTGTGACTTATGATGTTCCGGGTTTTGGGAATACCATGTATTACTAGAGTGTTGGTTATTCCGTATTTCTTTATTTAGACTCTGCTGTATAGAGATTCTAGTTTCCTCTGTAACTTGTGACTTATGATGTTCCGGGTTTTGGGAATACCGTGTATTACTAGTGTGTTGTACATGCCGAGCGGTATTGTTATCTATTGCTGTTAGTTGTTAAGTTTCCCTTCCATTTGTTTATTTCCGTATTTTTATTAGGCTTACCTGGTAGTAGAGACTAGGTTCCGTTACGACATCTTACGGAGGGAGAATTGGGCCGTGACACAAATACTTCTTCGCGAACGCGAAGAACAACACCAGACATTAGAAAATCAGCATCTAAAGTAGCACAAAATGATCTGAAACACACCCGAGGCCCCCGTGAGCCCAACCTCATATACCAACAAGTCCTAACAAATCATACAAACTAAGTCGAAACCTCAAATCACATCAAACAATGCTAAAACCACGAATCATACCCCAATTCAAGCTTAATGAAACTAAAAATTTCCAACTTCTACATTCGACACCAAAACCTATCAAATCAAGTCCGATTGACTTCAAATTTTGTACACAAGTCATAAATGACATAACAGAGCTATGAAAATTTTCAGAACTAGATTCCGACTCCGATATCAAAAAGTCAACTCCACGGTCAAACTTCCAAACTTAAATTTCTAATTTAGCTACGGGCTTCCAAATAATTTTCTGGATACACTCTTAAGTCCAAAATCACCATACAGAGCTATTGGAATAATCAAAACTTTATTCCAGGGTTATTTACACATAAATCGACATCCGGTCACTATTTTAATTTAAGCTTTAAACCTTGGAGCTAAGTGTTCCAATTCATTCCAAAACCTCATCGGACCTGAACCAATCACCCCGACAAGTGATATAACAACTGTAAAGAATAAATTGAGTAGTAAATGGGGGAACAAGGCTGAAATACTCAAAACAACCAGCCGAGTCGTTACAATTTTACGCCGTGACAGAAACATACACAAAAATTATTGTCCACAAAGAAGTGTTCGTTATGATACCATCACATTAAATACTTTTAAACTATAATACATAATTATCCAACTAACATGAAAAAATTGATCATTTGTGTAAGTTTTGATGATATTCTTTTATTTTAAATTCATGTATTATGCTAATGTAATAATAATTTTCAGCATTTAAACGATTGTTGTATTATTATACATAAAATTTCTCTCATTAATTAAATTTTATTGATCCTTCATATAAATAAATATTTAAATTATCATGTGCCATTATTAACGTGCAACGCACGTTCATAGATACTAGCTATTATAAAAGCATAAATACAATATCAGGTTTACAAAAATAACCTTATAATATTAAGCATAATATCTCATAATAAAATGACATAACCGGAATTCTAGATACTAGCCTTATAATCATATTAGTTTTAGGGCATAATACTATACATTAGGAATCCTATTAGTATAATTACTTTTCGACTGTCTAATTCATAAAAACATGAACAAGTAAATATCTTTAGCCATGTAATTATCACGACCCAAACACCCAACCAGTCATGATGGCACCTAACGTAGAACTAGGCAAGCCGACATTCTCAATATGCTTTCAATATATAACAGAAGTGAGCTAAAGCAAATAAACTAACTGAAGGTTTACATAATAACAGGGTAAAAACCCAAAACACAAGTGCGGAATGATAGCCCAACATCGGGGTGTCACTAAGTCACGAGCATCTAACAACCAATCTAGAAAACAGAGTCTACTACAGTCTTTGCCAAATGCCAATACAAGAGAGAAAAGATAATAAGAAAGGAGAAACAAGGACTGCAGACGCCAACAGCTACCTCGTAAGTCTCCGATAATCAGCTCGCGCACGAACTCAACGACCGCCAGAACCGTACGCACCTGGATCTGCACATGAAGTGCAGGGTGTAGCATGAGCACAAACAACTCAGCAAGTAACAGAAATAAATAAGGAACTGAGAAGCAGTGACGAACTATAATAATATAGATCATTTCAAACGTTTTCAGTAAAGAGTGAACATGCTTTCAAATCCGGTGGTATAAGTCAACTTAGTTCGGGCTCAAGTAAAATAGATATGAATCCCAGATATTTCACAACAATATCAGATAGCAACTAAGTGCAATAATAAATAAAAGCAAGTACAGCCTCTCAAGGCAGCAATCACTTAACTCATCTCAACAGCTCATACCCTTGGCTCTCAGCCCTCAATCACACTCTCGAAAGGTACTTGCTCTCACTGCGGGTGTACAGACTCCGGAGGGGCTCCTTCAGCCCAAGCGCTATATTGCTGCAGCGCGCAGCCCGATCCAAAATTGTTGCGGCGTGTAACCCGATCTAATATTGTTGTGGCGTGCAACCCGATCCAATATTGTTGCAGCATGCAACCTGATCCAAATAAATATATATATATATATATATATATATATATATATATCCGAAGGCTTGTTGCGTTATGTAACCCGATCCATATACCTCACAGCTTAGCACTCAAGCCCTACCTCAGTCACTAAAACCTCCAGCCCCTCGGGCTCACAGAATATCATAATAACCAGCCCAAGCAAATAATACAATAAGTATCACCAAGAATTGAGAGGAAACAGAGATATAAAATACAAGTAAGACTGTGACTGAGTACAAGATAGCAATTAGCAGTCAATTCAACAAGTATACGACCGCTGCGGGTCCCAACAGTGATATCATATGGCATAAGTATGGTTTCTAACAAGAAAGGCAGTCAATTGCTCAAAGACAAGGAAAACAAGTAATAACAATGGCTATTCGACTTTACAGTCTCACGGGACGGACCAAGTCATAATCCCTCATGGTGCACGCTTGTACGCCCGTCACCTAGCATGTGCGTCACCTCCAAATATTCACATTATACAAATTCTCAGGGTTTCATATCCTCAAAAATAGATTTAAGACTGTTACTTACCTCATACCGAGCAAATCTCTACTCCGAAGTGCCTTTGCCTCTCAAATCGTCCTCCAAACGCTCCGAATCTAGCCCCAAGTAATACAACACAATCAATAAAGGCTAAAGGTATCAATTCCACAAGAAAACTACTAAATTAGAGCCAAAACCCGAAATTGACGCAAACCCGCCCCCCCGGGCCTATGTCGTGAAATCTGACAAAAGTCACAAAATCCGAAAGCCCATTCCCTCACGAGTCTAACCATACCAAATTTACTCCAATCTAATAACAAAATCCCATTCAACACCTCAGAATCCCAACTCAAGAGTTCTTCCTCTGTTTCCCCAATTTCTCACCCCAATTCACAAATTAAATGATAAAATTAACGATGAAATTATGGGATTTAACCAAAACCAAGTAAGAATCACTTACCCCAATCAACCCCACAAAAATCCCTTCAAGAATCGCCCAATACCGTGTTCTCTAGCTCAAAATATGCAAAATGGGTTCAAACCCTCGTTTTTGAAATTAATACTGCCTGCCCAGATATCCTTCATCGCGATTGGAGAACATTGCTCGCGATCATGAAGCACAACTATGCTGCCCCACATTTTCCCCCTTTGTGAATGTGGAATCACCCACGCGATCGAGGATCACTGCATGTCATACCTACGCGATCGCATCCTACCTCACGCAATCGCATAGAGCATTGGCCACACCTCCCTTCCTGCTCAAATCCTTTTATGCGAATGCGACCTTAGCCATGCGTTCGCGAAGCACATCTTCGCACACATACGCGATCGCGTTCCTAACTCTGCGATCGCATAGAACAAACTCACCTCTGTCCCAAATAAACTTATGCGATTGCGAATGAATCCCTGCGATCACGTACAAGGAAACCAGAACCTGTTGAAACCACAACTTCAGCTATCAAGCCAAGTCCAAAAATGATCCGTTAAGCATCTGAAACACACCCGAGGTCTCCGGGACCTCAACCAAACATACCAACCAATCCTAAAATACCATACGAACTTAGTCAAGCCTTCTAATCACTCAAAACAACATCAAAACACCAGTTACACCCAAATTCAAGCCTAAAAAACTTCTAAACTTTCAAATTCCACAAACGACGCCGAAACCTATCAAACCACGTCCGATTTACCTCAAATTTTGCACACAAGTCATATCCAACATTACGGACATATTCCAACTTTCGGAATTGAAATCCGGCCCCGATATCAAAAAGTCTACCCCCCGATCAAACTTTCCAAAATTTGACTTTCGCCATTTCAAGCCTAAATTACCTACAGACCTCAAATTCACAGTCGGGATATGCTCCTAAGTCCAAAATCACTCAACGGAGCTAACGGAACTCCATTCCGGAGTCATCTTCACCCACTTCTGACTACGGTCAAAATCCTGAGACTTAAGCTCCCCAACACGTCGCAATACCTCAAATGGACCGATAAACTTCGGGCTCAGCTTGCCTTTCTTTTGAACCTCATAACACCCTTGATGGGTGACACCCGAAGCAATACCCGCTCCCCAACTATAAATGCAACATCGCAAACCTTTCGATCCGTATAACTCTTCTGCCTAACCTGGTCTATGCGTAGTCTATCCTGAATTACCCTAACCTTCTCCAGAGCATCCTGAACCAAGTCTGTACCCAATAATCTAGCCTCACAGCTCGGCACTCAGGCCCTACCTTAGTCACTAACCTCTCCAGCCCCTCGGGCTCACAGAATATCACAATCACCAGCCCAAGCAGAAAATACAACAAGTATCAACAAGAAATGAGAGAAAATAGAGATATAACACACAAGTAAGACTGTGACTGAGTACAAGACAACAATTAGCAGTCAATTCAACAAGTATACAACCGTTGCAGATCCCAACGATGATATCATATGGCCTAAGCCATGGTTTCTAACATGAAAGGCAGTTAATTACTCAAAGATAAGGAAAACAAGTAATAACAATGGCTATTCAACTTTACAATCTCACGGGACATACCAAGTCACAATCCCTCATGGTGCACGCTCGCACGCCCATCACCTAGCATGTGCGTCACCTCTAAATTTTCACATTATACAAATTCTCGGGATTTCATACCCTCAAAACCAGATTTAAGACTGTTACTTACCTCAAACCGAGCAAATCTTTACTCCGAAGGGTCTTTGCCTCTCAAATCGGTCTCCAAACATCCCGAATCTAGCCACAAGTAGTACAATACAGTCCATATAGGCTAAAGAGATCAATTCCACAAGCAAAGTACTAAATTATAGCCAAAACTCCGAAATTGGCCCGAACCCGGCCCCCGGGCCCAAATCTCGAAATCCGACAAAAGTCACAAAACCCGAAAGCCCATTCACTCACGAGCCTAACCATATCAAATTTACTCAAATTCGACACTAATTGGTCATTCAAAGCCTCAAAACTAACTCTCCCAATCCCTAGTCTCAAACCCCCAATTTACACCCTAAAATACACTATCTAGGTGGGGAATCAATGGGGAAACATAATTATTGAAGAAAAATGAACACAAGGAACTTACCTCAGGAATCCCCATAAAAATCCTCTCAAAAATCTCCAAACTCTGAGCTCCAAATGTTAGAAATGCTGAAAAATCTCGAAGTCTCGCATTTAAAGACTCTGCCCAGGCCTTCCGCACCTGCGGCAACTTGCCCGCTTCCGCGGTCTCGCAGGCGCGCCCCCAAAGCCCGCTTCTGCGCCAAACTCAGCACCTGCGCCCCATTTTCTGCATTAGCGTACTCGCTTCTACGAGACAAGCCTCCGCTTCTGCGGAGTCAAGCTTTAATGCTAAATCCGCTTCTGCGACCCTTCTGCCGCATTTGCGGTCGCGCAGATGCGGGAACACCATCGCTCATGTGACCTTCTGCTGCTTCACTCCTTTGGCTGCTTATGCGGCTTACCTCCCGCTTCTGCGGGCACGCACCTGCGATGAGACTTCCACATGTGCGATTACACCAGCTGAGTCCAAACTTCAGCATCCTTATAACTTCAAATCTTGGCCCGGTTATTCACCCGAAATCAACCCGAGGCCCCCCGGGACCTCAACCAAATATACCATCAAGCCCCAAAACATCATAAGAGCTTAGTCGAATCCTCAAACCACCTCAAACAACATCAAAAACATGATTGCACACGGATTCAAGCCTAATGAACTTTGAAATTTATAAATTCTACAAACGACACCGAAACCTATCAAATCACGTCTGATTGACCTCAAATTTTGCACACAAGTCACAAATGACCCCGCGGACCTACTGCAATGTCCGGAATCAAAATCCGACCCCGATATCAAAAAGTCCACTACCGGTCAAACTTTCCAAAATTCCAACTTTCGCCATTTCAAGCCTAATTCTACTTCCGACCTCCAAATCACAATCCGGACACGCTTCTAAGTCCAGAATCACCTAACGGAGTTAACAGAACTATCAAAATTCAAATCTGAGGCCGTTTACGCATAAGTCGATATCCAGTCGACTTTTTCAACTTAAGCTTTCAATTAAGAGACTAAGTGTCTCAATGCACCCAAAATTCTCTCCGGACCCAAACCAACTAACCCGATAAGTCATATAACAGTTATAAAGCACAAAAGAAGCAAAAAATAGGGGAACGAGACTACAACTCTCTAAACGACCGACCGGGTCGTTACAAATTAGAAATCACAAATCTATATTAAAAGTTTACAACAAAAAAATCCATTGTCAGCAAACACGTGAAAAAATAGACAGAGAAAAGGAGAAACAAAAGACTACATCCTTTTTGCTTGATCATCAGCTCCCACTTCCCTCGGCCATGAAAATACTCATCTCCAAGTATAGAACAAAATGAAAGTGCACAATAATTATAAGTAAACCGAAAATTGCATACTTGTTGCTAGTAGCAAAAGAGATCTTGAATATCTGCATGATCCTACTGCAGTATATAATGATCTCAAATCTAATGTAACATAAACCTAAATTCTCAACTGTATTAATAAGACTGAAGTGCGATTACAACTCAATAGCAGAATTACAATAGGAAATGCATGAAGTAAGGTAACTACGAATAGATAGAAGAAGGAGGATGAGAAGCTAGACTCAGAATTGGGGATGAGAGGAATCAGACATTTTCTTCAACATAATTCGCATAACCTCCAAATCACAGACCATTACGCCTTTTATCATAATCGTCCTTGCGCGCACAACTCAACCTGGATCCCAAATTAATCTGGCCCTATTGCTTATTCTCGGCCCAATAGCTCCTCTAAGCCCAATAGTTACATCAGTGACATTGGGCTTGGAATGATTCATAACACAATAAATAGGGGATTTTGGCATGGTGTGACAATGTACTCACAAAATTACTAGTAGTTATAGATATTGGCATCAAGTAGCTCATAAATGTATATCACAACAATAATATGTATATCAAAATGTATATCACACCTTTATTTTCTTTCTTTTTTATATATAAAAATATATATTAAAATATTATTTTCCTTCTTCATTATCTAAAATATAAAATTATTAATAGAATTATTTAAAATTTATTTTTATCTCTATCTGAATGTATAGCATAACGAAAATAATTGTATTATTTATATATCACAGTGTATAACACATCAAATAATGTGTATACCAAATATATATTACAAGTTTATTTTTTTCTCCATGTATATCAAAATGTATATAATTTTTTTTGTATATCAAAATGTAAATCAAAGATATTTTTTTCTTTGTATATTTTTAGTGCATAACTGTCACGACCCAAAATTTTACATGTCGTGATGGCGCCTATCTCAATACTAGGCAAGCCGATAACCTCAATAAATCACAAAACTCTCTTAAGTTTGAAAACATAATATTTAAATTTAATAGAAGATCTCACAAATACAGATATAAAATATTCCCAAAATTCGGTGTCACGGAGTACATGAGCATCTAAATGAGAACATAGTCTGACTGATAAAACACTCTCTTGAAATATAGAACAATAAAAACAACTGAAGGGGAAAGAGAGTCAAGGTCTGCAGACTCCAAGAATCTACCTTGATAGTCTCCAACAGATGAAACTCTAATATCTAGCAGCCCCGTATCCGGAAGTACCTGGATCTACACACGAGGTGCAGAGTGTAGTATGAATACAACCAACTCAATAAGTAACAAGACTAACCTTTGGGCTGAAAGTAGTGACGAGCTCAACATGTACAGTCTAGTACACAAATATAGGCATGCTTTCTAGTTCAACAGTTAAACTCAGTACAGGTAAAATAGATAAATTCTGCATGATATGAGGAATATGACATCTCTATATCTACATGCCAAAATATATGTTGTATGTGATGTACAACAATGGAAACCTCGTATACTCACACTCTCAGAATACTCAATCACTCAGTACTCTATATGGCCAATCTAGCCCAAGGAACTCCATCCCAGATATATATGTATCAACTGACAATCAGTCACTCAGTACTGTACAAGGCCAATCTAGCCCAAGAAACTCCATCCCAAGTATAAGTAAAAATAAGGTAACTCCATGCCTAGAGAACTCCATCCCAAATGTAAATAAATAATGCAACTCCATGCCTAGGGAACTCCATCCCTAATATAAATAAATAAGGCAACTTCATCCTTAATATAAATAAATTGCGCTCACTGTGGGGGGGAGGGGAGGGGGGAGGGGG